>CM061142.1:552701716-552801722 GCA_030789695.1 Scilla litardierei
TTATTGACTAAAGATTGATCGAAACTAACCGGAGTCAAGTTATTGGGGTTGACAGTTTTGACCGTACCCCAGACTTGATCTACATGACACAGTTTAGACGAAAAGACTATAACTACGGAATTCATCACGGAAACAGTCAGGTGGTCCCGACAATACTCATGTCAATGAGTCAACCACATAATGATGATTCCTGAAGCAGGGACGGCAACCACTGCTCGTGGTCACTGCCGTATAGGGCTTCGAGCCCAACCTGTTGTAAGGGTCAGGCTGTAGGGTCTCACACAGAGTGTAACGCTTCGTCTAGTAATAGGTAGAAATTAGTTAGGGAGAATATTTGCATTTGATGCAAAAGAAGAGATAATTGCATTTGATGCAATATGATAATTTAAGCTTAGATAGGGACTATTTTGCATTTGATGCAAAGGCAATTAAATATGTATTAAATTGTTTAATACAATATTTAATAAAATAAACGCAAGAAAAAGTTCACGGGTAAGACGGGAATGTCCCGGTCTAAACCCAGGTTCGAACGGCGTCCAAATCGGACGCCGGATGATCAAGTTAAAGCCAAAAAGCCCAAAGTATCAGACCCAGGCAGAACAGGCTGCCTGGGCTAGCCCAGGCGCTGCCTGGGCTAAGCCCAGGCTCGGCCTGGGCTAGCCAGGCACAAGCCTGGGCTAAGCACAGGCTCGGCCTGGGCTAGCCCAGGCGCCTGGGCTCTGCCCAGGCGCGGGCCTGGGCAAGCCCAGGCCCGCCTGGGCTCTGCCCAGCGCCTGGGCAGAGCCCAGGCGCGGACCTGGGCTCGCCCAGGCGGCTGGACGAGCCCAGGCGCGACCTGGGCTCTGCCCAGGCGCGATTTGGGCAGTTTTGGCATGTGTGGGGCCCACCCATGGGCCCCACCTCTAGGGTTTTGAACCCTAAGTGTGCTGAATCTTTTGACGGCTCGTTTTTGTGAAAAACTAGCCTAGGGCTGATCTTTGGACACTCGATTGGAGGGTCAAACGAACTCCGATTGACGAACCGTTTTTTCCTATGCGTTCACCGTTGAACGCTTATCGTATTGATAGGTTGTATCAATCCTGAAGCTCAACGGTGAGTGAGTTAAAATTCACGGAAGTTTGCACTTTGTGAAGTGCAAACTAACTTAATTTTAAATTAACTCATTGTTTAGTCCCACATCGGATTTTGAGAAAAGGGGAGAGTCCGCCGCCTATATAAATAGGGGTCTCCCCCCTTTCTCAAAAATCGTCCCAAGCTCTAGATCTGAGCGGCTCTCGTAAATGTTGGAGCACGCTCGGATCTAAGCTTAAATAAATATTTCTCTATCTCCCTAAAATTCTGCCTTACTCCTGCGGGCTCTAGCAAAGCCACAAAGGAGTTCGGATTCTGGATCCGAAATCTTGGCGGAGGTTTCACTCGCGTGAAACTTTCTTCGGCGGTTGGTTGGCTCGGCGGCACGGGGATTGATCGCCTCGGGATGCGGAGCGGTTCGAGGAGCGGTTCGGGGAGCGGTTCAAGGAGCGGCTCGGCGTGGGACGGGAGCAGCTCGGAAGACGGCGCGGAACATCTCGCCTGCTCCAGGGCTGAGATTCCGGGTATGTGGTTAAAGTATTTTTAGCATTAGTTTAGTTTAATCGCAGTAGGCTAGATCCTTCTTGGGATGGTCAGATCCATCCCAAGTCGGCATAGATCTTGGCATAGGGTCTTGGACCTTAGGGCCAAGTTAAAATTGTTTTAACTTGCATGTTAATTTAGATTAACTGTTTTTCTTCCGCTGCTTTTGATTTTCCTGTCTATGTTCCGTCCGACTTAGGACGGGACTAGAGTTTTTATGCCCTAGGGAACGTTGAATTCCCTACAGTGGTATCAGAGCCTAGGTTTGCGTAGCGATCTAGGTACTGCGATTAATTTTAAACTTAAGAATGCTTTTAAATACTTGTAAAATGTTTTTAAAATTATGAGATAAATTTTAAAAATGTTTTAGATGTTCTAAAATTTTTTTTTTTGAAATTTTTGAACATGGAAATTTTTTTTTAAATGACGTTTTAAAATTTATGTGATAATTTTAAAACTAATTTTAAATCATTAAAAGTTTAAATTAATTTTGGATGCCTAAAATTTTTTATTTGATAAATTTTTAAGCATGAGAGTCTTTAAAATGGTGTTTTAATTTTATGAGATAATTTTAAAACTGATTTTAAAGATTAAAATTTTTATGCGATAAATTTTTTTTAAATAGCATGCAAAGTTAGTGATTTTAAAATTAAGTTTTTTTTTATGAGATAAAAATAAAATAATTTCAAAATCATATTTTAAATTTAATTGTTAAATTTATGTTTGCATGCAAAAATAGTTTATGCGATAAACTTAGTTTATTTAATTGTTAAATAGTTGTGCACTATCTTTATGCGATAAATTAGTGTAGTTTTAATGGCTTGTTAATCTTGTCCCTTCTTTGATAACACAAGACAACCTCTTAGGTTAGCCATTAAAAATGATTAAAATTTATTACTTGAATTTTAATGACATGCTATGCTTTGATAAATCATTAACAACAATATTAAAGACCTAATTCCTGATTAGGGTAGTCCTTTAAATGAATTTTCAAATTCTAATTGTTATAATTAATTTTCATTAAAGGACTTCGCTTCTAGCGTTGTTAATAATTTATTAAAATCCTAATAACGATTAGGGTAGCACGTGAACCTTATAGTTGATAAGGACTTAATAAAAGTTATTAAACAAATCCTAAAAATTTTGAATTTAAGGATTCAACTAGTTGATAGGATTAATTAGTTGTTATTAAAAGCTGTTTAGTCTATGGCATACATACAAAAATGACAAGCTTCATTCAATGGACCATGATCCAGTCAATGTGCTTGGCTAAGAGTTCTGGGTCAACCCTTGCTAGTCCAAGGGGTAGTGATCCTGGCTTAGTCAATTCCCTGGCTGAGTTCCGCTGGACCGCAATGTCGCGAATCATGATTGTATGACACCCTGGACTATATCTAAGTCAAATACGTTAATGATCTTTTTCAAGATTAGCCGTAGCCCTCCTTGTTTTAGGGGTTAGTAACTATAGGACCCGCGTTATAGTTGTTGAGATACACTCAAGCTGTAACCTGGCAATCTTGTAGAAACCAACTCCTTAAATACATAAGATGAAATCTTGACTAACCCTAACCGTCGTCTCGTACCCCGAGCGCCGGCGTAAGTTAAGTCAACGATGTAGTCTGCCTAGATGTAGTCTAAGACCTGACCCAAACCAACGTGTCGTGCATACACCGAGCTGAGGGCAAGTCAGGCTAGACATGAAAATAAGGGTCCGACTAGACTAGACATTGTGATTTGGATGAGCACACTCATGATCACAAATGGCTAGGGGCAAAAACCGATTAAGAGAGTCATATCCGATATGATCGATGAAGAGTCATCTTCCGATTGCAGAGTCAATCAACTTGTTGAGCTACACTCAAGGTTGTCTAGACCCAAGGTGATTGGAACTCTTACCCATTAATTTTAATTCGATTAAATCGTTCGTTATTAAGCTTTAAAACGTTCGTAAAATTAGTGGGAGGATATAGATAGATAAAAGCCAATCTACCTATATTTAATATTGAACATATGCTAAAACTAGGGCAAGAATATGTTTACCGAAAGAATCAATTGATAATATTTTAATAAGTTAATTGGTCAAAAAGTTGATTAATTGAATATCAAAGTTAAATTCTAATTGATAGAATTAAAACTATATTCTCGTTGACATTAAATGACCTTCTAAAGAACAGACTTAAGAAATATAATTTCAATTAAGTTCTGTGTCCAACAAATAAATTAAAGCTACATGTCACTCGTCTCTATATGAGGCAGCTTGAACATATAGGACATTCAAAGTATGTTTCTCCCTACAACTTGTTGAGCTACACTCAAGGTTGTATGGATAAACAATTTTGATCCGCAAAGTTCAAAGATTCGATCAAACCGTTTGAGTCGAATACGAGTGCATGAGCGATGCAAGACTATGTATCCCAACCGGATCTTGAGACAAGCAACTTCTTGAGCTACACTCAAAATTGCAAAGCTCAAGCGTTTGGATACATAAGTTCCTTGCATAGCTATTTATTTATGTTGATATCTAAATGTGATTTAGAAAAGGAAGAAGGCACTCCGGAAAGTCAATCGAGTTAAATAGTTTAATTTATCATTAGTAAAGGCATAAGTAGGAGGAAATGAAAATGTGACATATTTTGATGTCACGATTTCAGAATAAATTGTTATACAAAAGACGTTTGACACATTTTGACGAATGTCGTCACATTGCTTCTGAAGTAATGTTTTGTGTTAAGTAATTTGTAAATAACTATATATATATTAAATGTTAATATATAAATACACAAGATAGTAGCAAACTTATATGGTAAAATTAGACTAGGCCGTATCAAGAGATTAAGCTTCACAAGTCACATAAAGAGGGGTCTGACCTCTCGTATTATGAAGTCTACGGACACTTGTGAGTCTTAGCCTCTTAGATACAATGGCTGAAACCCATCTATGAGACAGTGGGAGAATGAGTTGTCGAACTCAGTCTAGTACATACTGATGTACCCGAGTCTAGATTAACCAAAATAAGTTATTCGTATATTTTACTAAGACACGTGTTCTTGATGAAACACAAGTCTGATAAAATAAAGAACGAAATGACTAAAGTATTTAAACTAATTCGATTAGATCGAATGGTCAAATACTTAGCTAAATGAAATCTTGTGTAATTAAAAGAAAATGTGATTTTCTCTCAGATCAAGTCTGTTAACACATCGGTGTGTTAAAAGGTATGAATCACACTTAATTAGATTTAGTGTGATCCATTGTAAGTGACTCTGAGCTAAGTCCTCCCTCTGGGTTAAGTCCCAAATAGTAATGCCTAGGTTTTGATAAAGTTCTATGAGAACATTATCAATAAGATATTCATTAAATCAAACATGAGGAAGTTGTATATTTACTCGAATTTCGTAAGACGAAAAGTCGAGTTAAGACATCATAACTAATGATGACTTAGTCAACTTTTAGGATGAAATCCGGAGTAGTAACTCCGATTTAAAACTTGATGCAGGTCCGTGTGCGTAAATAAATTTGAGAATTTAGTTTACGTGCCCAAGGAAAATGTTTCCTCACTTTCTGCAAGTAAATCTTTAAAGTTAAAAGATTGGTGCAGAAAGGGAAATAATGAAGTACAATAATGTTGGACGAGAACGGTTTTCATCCTAATTTCTTTAAAACGGATTATGATGAAACCGGTTTCACCAACAGATGTGTACAGATCTACACGGACCAAACTCGATGTAAACGCTCAAGTTGACCATGAAAATTTGAGCATTCATTTATAAGTTCGTTTTTTCTAAATATGATTTAGACAAACCAACTTATATGAATTGGCCAGATAGTTTTCAAGGTCAGTGGGAGCGTATAAATTACATGCGAATCATCAAAGGGATGGAACATACATTTTGACAAAGTAATCAAAAGGTTTGATACTTTATCAAGAATAGATATGAGCCATTTAAAATGACCAATTACTAATTATCGTAAGGTACGATAAACTGGATAAGATCCAAGTAAAATAAAATATTATGGATTCCGACAGACCAAATAAATTATTTGAATGAGATTCAAATGGTTGGTCTAACAGAAACATAGAAACCCCTTAAGTCTATAGTGTAGACGGTTTTAGCAGATCCACTCACGAAGGCTCTACCACATGAAGTATGGAAAACTTATGTGTAAAAACGATATTAGATATCGAGATAAATGGGCCTGAGTGCAAGTGGGAGATGTAGGAATATGATGCCCTCGATGCCATTTATTCCTGTGTGAATAGCACAAACATCTTGTTCGAAATAACAGTAAGCTGTTTGGTAATAATTTATCTAAGTTATATTGTAATCAGATGTCGACTTAGGTAAAGTCCTGAGACTTTATGCAAGGTCAGACGGATATCGAGATGAGTATCTCGATCATGGAGAAACGTTTGACCGTCTGTAGCATAAGTCTAAAATGGTTCGTGGTCATAGATGTTTCGAGACAAGGATATCGAAACATCGGACAGACCATTGTGTCTTAGTCTTCACCGTTTAGCGGTGGCAATGATCTCATGATTACTTGACTTGGCGAAGTCGAAGACGAGACACAGGTGCTCATTAGAATGAGTTCACTGAACGATCCACTAGAGTTATCATATGGTTATATTGACCAATCTGTCAGTGATAACTCTGAGTGATGATAGGATAGTTGGTCTTTTGACTTGAGGTCATTTTGACGGACCTGTGCGTGAACGGTGCCACTTAGATCAACTGACCTAGCTTCGAGGCAAGGCCTGTCGAAAGGTCTTTTGATTGGGTGTCACTTGAAACGTACGAGGCGAGTAATGACCAAGAGAGGATTCGTCTCTCCCGGTCAATGGGAGCTAGTGTCGTAGAGTTAGTTCGGTCTTTAGTAAAAACTCTGCGCAGAGTATGTTGGAAGAAGTCCAATATTTATTGACTAAAGATTGATCGAAACTAACCGGAGTCAAGTTATTGGGGTTGACAGTTTTGACCGTACCCCAGACTTGATCTACATGACACAGTTTAGACGAAAAGACTATAACTACGGAATTCATCACGGAAACAGTCAGGTGGTCCCGACAATACTCATGTCAATGAGTCAACCACATAATGATGATTCCTGAAGCAGGGACGGCAACCACTGCTCGTGGTCACTGCCGTATAGGGCTTCGAGCCCAACCTGTTGTAAGGGTCAGGCTGTAGGGTCTCACACAGAGTGTAACGCTTCGTCTAGTAATAGGTAGAAATTAGTTAGGGAGAATATTTGCATTTGATGCAAAAGAAGAGATAATTGCATTTGATGCAATATGATAATTTAAGCTTAGATAGGGACTATTTTGCATTTGATGCAAAGGCAATTAAATATGTATTAAATTGTTTAATACAATATTTAATAAAATAAACGCAAGAAAAAGTTCACGGGTAAGACGGGAATGTCCCGGTCTAAACCCAGGTTCGAACGGCGTCCAAATCGGACGCCGGATGATCAAGTTAAAGCCAAAAAGCCCAAAGTATCAGACCCAGGCAGAACAGGCTGCCTGGGCTAGCCCAGGCGCTGCCTGGGCTAAGCCCAGGCTCGGCCTGGGCTAAGCCCAGGCTCGGCCTGGGCTAGCCCAGGCGCCTGGGCTCTGCCCAGGCGCGGGCCTGGGCAAGCCCAGGCCCGCCTGGGCTCTGCCCAGCGCCTGGGCAGAGCCCAGGCGCGGACCTGGGCTCGCCCAGGCGGCTGGACGAGCCCAGGCGCGACCTGGGCTCTGCCCAGGCGCGATTTGGGCAGTTTTGGCATGTGTGGGGCCCACCCATGGGCCCCACCTCTAGGGTTTTGAACCCTAAGTGTGCTGAATCTTTTGACGGCTCGTTTTTGTGAAAAACTAGCCTAGGGCTGATCTTTGGACACTCGATTGGAGGGTCAAACGAACTCCGATTGACGAACCGTTTTTTCCTATGCGTTCACCGTTGAACGCTTATCGTATTGATAGGTTGTATCAATCCTGAAGCTCAACGGTGAGTGAGTTAAAATTCACGGAAGTTTGCACTTTGTGAAGTGCAAACTAACTTAATTTTAAATTAACTCATTGTTTAGTCCCACATCGGATTTTGAGAAAAGGGGAGAGTCCGCCGCCTATATAAATAGGGGTCTCCCCCCTTTCTCAAAAATCGTCCCAAGCTCTAGATCTGAGCGGCTCTCGTAAATGTTGGAGCACGCTCGGATCTAAGCTTAAATAAATATTTCTCTATCTCCCTAAAATTCTGCCTTACTCCTGCGGGCTCTAGCAAAGCCACAAAGGAGTTCGGATTCTGGATCCGAAATCTTGGCGGAGGTTTCACTCGCGTGAAACTTTCTTCGGTGGTTGGTTGGCTCGGCGGCACGGGGATTGATCGCCTCGGGATGCGGAGCGGTTCGAGGAGCGGTTCGGGGAGCGGTTCAAGGAGCGGCTCGGCGTGGGACGGGAGCAGCTCGGAAGACGGCGCGGAACATCTCGCCTGCTCCAGGGCTGAGATTCCGGGTATGTGGTTAAAGTATTTTTAGCATTAGTTTAGTTTAATCGCAGTAGGCTAGATCCTTCTTGGGATGGTCAGATCCATCCCAAGTCGGCATAGATCTTGGCATAGGGTCTTGGACCTTAGGGCCAAGTTAAAATTGTTTTAACTTGCATGTTAATTAGTTAACATAGTTTTTCTTCCGCTGCTATAATTTTTGTGTCTATGTTCCGTCCGACTTAGGACGGGACTAGAATTTTTGTGCCCCAAGGGAACGCCCAATTCCCTACACCAAGGAGGGCCGTAGTCAGAGCCTCGGAAGAAATAGCTACAACAGCCGGGGTAGTGACACTGGGTCCAGCCCCGGGGTCTTCTCTGAACTCAAGAATATCCTACTCGTCCAAGTGGATGGTAGGGGAAAGTGATCTAGAAGCGTCAGTGAGAACAAACTAAAGGTGTAGCCCCCCACAAATTCAGGATCGGGTGGAAATGACCAATCTGTCGGATGCTCAATGGTGACACGGTTAGGGTTCGGCAGAATGGTATAAGGTGCAGGGGGATGGCCATAGTGGAAAGCAAACCGACCCCGCCTAGCGACTTGATCATATGAGTGTGCCTCAGGCATCGATGTCAAGATAGGTAAATCCTGGGGCACGGGGCAAATCGAGGGGAAACTCGATGTTGAAGGGAGGGTGTAGGGCAATGATAGTGATGAGACCACCACAACAATAATTTCCTTTGTTTGCTCGGCTAATATCAAGAAGCTTTTGAATTAGCCACACATCAGTATTTATGCGAACGTGCAGTGCCTCGAAAGTAATACCGTCAACACCGGAAATGAAAGGAAAATTCATCACCCATAAGATGAAAAGATCTGGGATGGTCACGGTGCTGGACTTATCCCGTAGAAAGAAAGTGCTAGAGATAATGTGATGTGCGAGACGGAAGGCCAGGCGAATAATCGAAGAGACCTTGGCCTTGCCCTTAGGATAATGATCTTGTAATGTGAGGCATCCCAAAAAGAAGTCGACATCAAAGTCGACATGTGATTCATTGGGGATGGAGCTGCCTTCAAGGTCGGGGAAACCGAAAATATCGTTGATAGTAGTCAAAGGGGCACGGAAATTTCGGTTCGAAGGCGAAAAGAGATATTTGACCTCGTCTCAATTTTGATCGTGGAGAGAAATTCTAATGTGAGCTCGGGGTAGGATTGGGCATGAGCGTGCAGTAAACTAAGCTAACCTAAGTTCACGAATAAGGATTCGACTTCGGAGAAAACTCCGAGATCGAATAGGGTTTGATCGTGTGTGAACTTGGTGTCTAGGTGTCACGCCCCGCTTCTCAAGTAAGGAAGACGAGACGTGAGGAGGTCCGCTCAGACTTGGAGCTGTGAAGCTGTAGTCTGATAAGCGTCTGTGTACGATACAATAGCAGGTCCTTGCATTGCGACGAAACAACAACAATGATAAATAAAAGCAGATAAGAAACATCCACCAGACATCCAACAAATATTCCGAACATCACAGAAAAGTCACAAAGGTATATAGTCTGAACAAAAGGCCTAAGACATGGCCAAAACTACAACTGGAAATGGTGCTACGCACCGAACAACCTAACAACAACTACTAAGAAGGTAAACAACAACTAAAAGAGAGTCACCAGTCGAGACTAAGGGTAGAACTGCAGGCCCTCGAACTGGACGTCAGCAAACTGTGTCTCCAGCAACTAATTCAGGCTCAAACCTGACATGTGACACCCAAAGAGAAAAGGGCACATGTCAGCAAAAGTCTCCCAAGGGAAAACAGAGGACTTTTGTGCAAGGAAACATAAGAGTAAAAATGTCAAACTAGTAGTTCTAAAATAATGGAGATGGCATGACATGAATGCATCAGTTTAAACATGGGCATGACTGTAGCAGTATAAGATGAACTTGAAAGGTAACAATTGCACGACATGTTGTAGCAAAATTTGCCAAACAAGATATCACGATTTCACGATGAAAACATGCATTCACATTGTGCACATGGTTTACTCCTTACAGCTGAAGTCGCTGTACATGCACACTTCTATGCTGCGTGATAGCTTAACCATATCCCAATCCCAGAGTTTACGCTTTACAGCTGAAGTGGCTGTATGGGCACACTCTACGCTGCGTGGTTGCTTAACCCTACCCCTCCACGCGTACATCTTCTGGATCACGAGCCAGGAAGTGTTTTTCAATATGGCATAGGGGTGCACCTAGCCTCAATCAATATGTAGGAGTCAAGATCCTACTCGTCGCAGCTTACATTTTAAAGTAGCGTGTGCTACACATTCATGATAAGATGCATGAAATGACATGGCAAGTTGCATGAGATGACATGGAAATAAGCAATTAAAAGTGCATACAGTTAATTTGAAAGTAATCGTAGCAGGCAGCATGAAATGATAGCGTAGTAAAGGTGTCGGATCTAGCTTCATTGTCAAGCTAGATCTAGTAGGGTGTCGGATCTAGTTTCATTGTCAAACTAGATCAGTATGGTCGTCTAGGCGACTATCATTTCACCGCCTAGTCTCTTTTACACAATTTTACAAAATGGCCTAAAACATGGCCTAAACAAGTACTGTGCAAGTTTCACTTGCCTGAACAATGTCCGTAGTCTTAGTTCAATAATGGTCTAGAACTCCTTATGTGCTCCAAATCAATCATCCCAAACCTACAGTCCCGTATTCATTATCTTCAATTAGTGAGTTACCAAGTTAATGAAATCACAGTTTTTTATCTCGTTAACAAGCGGGTGTGGGTTCCTACGGTTCAGGTATACCTCTACGGTTCAGGTATACCTCAACACGACGTGAGTGCTACACTGACATTGGGTAGCGACGTCAAGGGCTGGATTAATCGAAGCGTGCAACGATCCATTGCATGGCAGCGATTAGCATCAACGACGGATGATAAAGACAATGAACGACGATCAGCCGGGTAGTGGCACGATCATCGAACAGCGACGCGGAGGGGAGGACAGCCGTACGACGTTCTACGGCCTGTTGTCGAGTTGTGCGCGATAACGGCACAACGGGAAACACGGCAAGTGGATGAAGAGTGTTGTTTTGGGAGAGAGAGGGGGCTGTTTTGGGAGGCCGTGGCTGATAGGGGGTGACGCGGCCTGCTGCGTCTTGGGAGGGAAGCCGTGGGTTGGTAGCGACAGTTCAAATGGGCAAGTGGGCAGATTTGATGGGGATGAAGGGTGATCGGTCGTTTTTATGAGGAAAGAGGGGTGGTGTTCGGATCTAGAAGAGAAGGAGGAGATGATAGAGGTGAGTGGTCGAACTTGGTGGCCGAAGCTTGGCCGCGTGGAGGAGGAGGCCGAAGATGCTAGGGTTGCTGGGCAAATATCCTAGGGCTAATGGCAGTTTTCAATGGGGGAGGAGATGGGTTTGTGGTTGCGCGAGGGGAGATGGCCGGAGATGCTGACAGAGCGCGGCTTCTAGGACTCGTGCGACAGTTATAGGAGGATGTGGCAGCTTGTGCGGGGTTGCCAGATCCGGAGGACGCCGACGGGATGTTGCCAGCGAGAGGTGGCAGGCTGCTATTGTAAGGGGAGAGGCCGGATGTCTTTGTGATGCCATGGGGTTGTGGAGGAGAGAGGTGTTTAACGGCGGCACGAGGTGGTTTCCGGCGGTGGAGGCCGGAGGAAGGGAAGATGAGGCCACGAGTTGGGGGGGTAAGCGGGTTCATTTCAATGGCTGGGGTGTTCACACGTGAAAGAAGAGGAGAACCTAGGTTATTGCTAACTAGTGTTTGAAAAGGGGTATATTTAGATGTTTGGAGAAGATTGTGTGAGTGAGGGGGGTATAGTTTAGATTAATATAGGGTGTAAGTAGCCGGTGAATCAATCAACATGTGATACGTATGGACTTAGGGAAATGATTTAATTAAGTTTAATTAGTGTTTGAACTCTGAATTATTCTATGCTAATTATAGATTGGAGATGATTAGCGTGAAAGAAGGGTCTAACGGTGTCCGAAAATTATAAGAAAAATACCGGGACGACCATGTTGACGAGAGAATCAAGACTAAGAAGGTCGGTCACGGGCTAGGACAACAAAAAATGGATCTAAAAATAAAAAGGTCCAACGACGAAGGTGGAAGCTACGACCCCTCTTCAAACAAAGTTATTTTGTGGGAGAATGACCCGTGAAATGACGTTCCAAAATAATTCCACAAATAAATACTCTTTCATAGGGTCACAACGGCATATCACAGCATACGGTTTAGATACAATAAGAGGTCAAAATAAATATGCGTACGAACAAAAGTACACGCACGAAAAACGTACGATCGAAAAACGACCGTGACATCCTACCCACCTTAGAATAAAGTCCGTCCTCGGGGTTTCTAACTATGAAGAACATATATACTAGCCATTCTAGTAACTATCCCAATCCCATCACATTATAATTCAAATCAGGTATAGTCACTACAAGTGCTTATATATGCACTAGATAGTCAAACTGTAATACTACAACCACGTGTGTATATATGCACATTCTATTCTCATACCTATCATAAGCAGTCAAATTTATACACGTACTTCAATCATTCATATAGTCACGCACATCCCTTATATATCTATCACACACTATTACTTAACCAAGTTAAACCTACTTACATAAAAATAGTTTCACACTAGCAAATACAATCGTAATTCTTCACATATCGATAACTACCTATGTACAAACAAACATGGATATACTACTCACTATATCTCCTAGTATATATCCAAAACCAAACATATCAATACATGTAATCACACAACACAATATTAAATCATGTTTAATGTATCTAATATACATTTACCACTACTATAATTTCACAAATATATATAATTCTCCAAATACACGCAGATACTTTACCATATATTCACATCACATACAGTCCTATATCTATATTCAAGACACACCACACATACCATATTCACATATACCTATAACTAAGCACAAATTTACCCGTGCATGGTGCACACCCACACACGCTAATATACAATTCATACATACCACTCATACCACTATATACTTAGCACAACTACACACCTAATTTAGCTAATAGATATACATTCAACATGTAAAACCTTAGTAATTAACTATATTACAAAACCAACACCTATAACTATATAATGGTATAGCCACCGACAATCATGCGCGTAACACAACCAGATACAACCAAACATATCACTTTACACATATCATCCATTACTATGTTCATAGTACTATACGCAAACAATAGACATATATAACAATACACTTAGATTATACCCACTCAAACTTGAGTGAGACTCAAAAACCATGTCAGGGCACTCTATATACACAACACGATATTTATACCTACACCAAAACCACTCCAATATATATATATATACATCTACCAACATAACCGCATACATACCATAATATCAATCACTATATTCAGTCAAGTAAAGCCCACATAAAGCAATCACTTTACACCCTATAATAATATTACGAATATCAGCACACATATAATTATAATACACTTTCTAATACATGCATTCATCGTATAGTCACATACATGTAATATATTCACGCCATAGCAATATTAAATATAATCAGTACACTACTACCTATACCTATCCATGCATAGTCACGGCATACAATAATCGTGTATACCTCATGGTATACACGCACACGCACAAACATCCCATAAAGGCAAGCAATACCAAACAAAATTTATAAGCCTATTACCGTACGTATATCACACATATTCATATAGTAAGCACATACCTACATACGAGCACACGCCCACACGTACTAACATATAGATCATATATAGGCATGCATATTTAATTATAAGTACCCTATTATCATTACACTTACATACACATGTCTTACTAGTATACTACTTCAAACATTTACCAGTATTTTCAAACCACATACCACTAGTAAATATTCTAACACAAATTTTAATATACATCGACATCCCTAAAGTGGTTTAGCTATCCACAAATATGTAAATACAATCATTTATACAACTTCATACTTATATCACGAATAACACTGAGTATACATACATAACACAAGAGACAATCATTAATATCCTAAGTGTAGCACACTTATACAGATCCACACACTCTACCTATATACATGTACCACGACAACATCTCAAACCAATGGGCCCATTACTAAACTAGAGTTGACACAGGCCACGGCGAGCATTAATGGGATGACTAAGCAATAGAAAAGGGGGTCCGAAACCAAAGATGTAACGAAACAAAATTGGAAAGAACAAGTTCCGTTAAGGTGAGGGTAAGGAGATAGCCGGTTGGGTGGGACAAAAATATTGCTTTAAATAATTAAATGGACGAAAGAGGGACAAGTGAAAAATATGATATCATATATACATTCTTATAAAAATATGTAGAAATAGCGAGCATGCTGCAAAATTTGAAAACACGAAAAAATTTTAGACGAAGAAAAATAATGATTAGGGTGAGGCAGTGTTTGGTTTGCAAATGGAAATAGATTTACACAAGGATTTTTTTGAATTATGAGCATGATGAACATAGAACTGATATATATATACACACACACACACACACTATAAAACACAATCTTTTTTAAATTTTGTCCCAGTCATAAGTCCAGTCATATTTTTGTTTGTCCCAGTCATCAAGAACGGCTTGGATTTACTCTGGTAAATGGCTAGGATGTTGCCACGTACATGAGTGGGTCCCGCAGGCACGCACATGATAGAAAGATTTGAAATCACTTTTTTAAATCACGCTCGATCACAGTTTTCCAGGCACGTTGGGAGTAGAAATTTTGGGAGGGGGGAAACCCAGATCACGTTGGGGGGAAACCTCAAAAAATTTTTTTAGGGGGGGGGGGGAATCTATTCTCTCTGCCTCACACCCTCTTCATCCTTACGACCTCTTCATCCATCATCCCGAGTTATCATATATAGCCATTAGAACCTTTTTGAAGCTTCCAGAGGGCTATCAGATGCCCTAATGGAGTCGACCCTCGCCCAAGCTCTCGATCCAAAGCTTTCGAGCCCAATCCATCGGAGTGCAAGCATCAAAACTTGGTGAGAAGACCGAGTGCAAGCATTACGTGCAAGCCCTAGCCATAGTTCAGATCCAAACACCCTACTGATCCTAGTGCAAGCATCGCTGATTGAGGGAGGATCTAACATGAAAGAGGTCAGATTGATCGGGCCAAAGGTTATACCTTTCATCAATTTTTTGATTTTTGGGTTTACTCCTAATTAGCTATTTCCCCTTTGGGTTCTTTCCTTTTATGTGATTTGCAAATCTGAAGAATACAACATCGCTGATTGAGGAACGAGCTTACATGAAAGAGTTTAGGCGCATCGGGCCAACGGTGAGACCTTTAATTCCTTGATTTCTGGGTTCCATGCATACATCTACTTTCTAGGGCCTTCTCTATTGATGTGTTGATACCACATGAGCTGTTTGATTTAATGCCTTAACGAATCTGAGATTCAATAATCTGCAACTGTAAAAATACTTGGGATAAATCCTATGTTGTATGGTTGATGTTGCACTGAGAGAATATCTCTTGGGTGTTTCCTCTTGCATTGTATGACTGCCTAATCTTTTCTTATTTTTTGTATCAGATTGGATCATTACTCTATGTTGGCTGATGCATGTCCCATGTTGGCTGATGCTACTGAACGATTGATCTGTACATATATCCATGGCGATGATGATTTTCCCTTCGTCACATGTCCTATGTGATGCAAGGCAGCTAGGGAGTAAGCTAATGTTGGTTTACAACCGTTGCAGCCATATTCGGACTAAGGCAAGGGAATGTCTGAGCCATTGCACCATAAATACACTACATTATCCGTGGTTCTGAATGGTTTGAGAATTTTTGTCAGAAGAGGCATGCAATTGGCTTCTGAGCTGTATCTTTGTGGGCATGGTAATTGGTATCAATCTGAAGCGTACACTCTGGAGGTATGAATTTTTGACTTTACTCGGGTAATACTTCTACTTTTTCTACTAAATTTCATAGTTATGATTTGCGATCATGCAAAATTATTAGAGCAGATGCATAGTTATGAAGAAATTATCATGTAGTGAAGCATTGGTGCATGCAGATCTTGATGTGTCTTCTGTATCTTTATATTCATGATCCTCCTATAATCCATAGGGATATCAAATGTGACAACATATTCATCAATGGCAACCAAGGGGAGGTCAAGATCAGCGATTTGGGCTTGGCCGCCATCCTTTAACAATTGCCTTCTTTTCCCTGGCATTATAGCTTGCATGTTGCAATCATAATTTTTTTACTTCATTTAGTTGCAAGTTGCAAGTTGCTTGACAATGTCTTCTTTTTTGGGTCTGATTTCTATGATATTCCTTTTGTTTTTAGCATTATTTGATTTATATGAATTTTCCTGCCTGTTGTATAACACCTTTCATCCTTATGTAGGCATTCTATTCTTCTGAATGCCTTATTGTGGCCAAGACACATGAAAACGAATTATGTGCATTTTCACTATTTCTGAACCTTGCACTCTTTTTATGGTCTACCTAAACAGCATTTGCATGCTGAAAGCTCTCTTCACATTTGAGAATCTGAAGTGGCACTTGAATCCATGTTTATTCAATTGGGAAATTATCCTGTAGTGACAGTACTAATGTCACATTCAGGTGCATAACAAATCTTATTGAGTGGGTCCTGATGATGGCTTTGGACTAAGCTGATCTATTATTAACTTTTTACTTAAGTGGTTGTCTATCATGGTACAGTCATATCTTTGGCAACGCCAAATCTTTTCAGTCATTGGTTTGATGGTGCAAATGTCTATTTCTTTGTGTACGTATCATGGCAATCTAGCTTGAAACTTGAAACTTGCTTTATGAAATCATCATTTATGTATTTTGTTTACAAGCTTCTTTAAATCCCAGAAGTATAGTTAGTTGAGAAACGTGATAATCATGTTCACATAAGATCTTTGCACCTCTACAGTCAGTGCATTTTTGTATCTAAATTATCTCCTGGATCACATACATGGCTGATGAGGGTAGCAGGACATGGTCACCTGAATGCTCAGTGTAATGCCCTGATAGCTACTGCACAAGTACTAGAGGGGGGGTGAATAGTACTTTAAAATAATTAAGAAGATAATTCCTAATTATCTTACAAACTCAACCAACAATGCGGAAATGAAAATATTGAAAACAAAGAAAACACAATCGCAAACAAACGATATAACGGGTTCGGATCCATCCAAGTCTTCCTGACTTGTTCCCGGTGATCCTACGTCCCAAACACCCGGATCCCCTCCGGATGCTTGAGTTAGAAACTTCTAACTCAAATTTGTACTATGAAATACTTGTAGAAAACCTCTACAAGATCAAATCATACACAAATGGAATGTGACTCCCACAAACCGGGATCACACACAACTCTCACAACCGAGAGTAAAACACTTGCAATATCAAAGTAAATGAAATATAAACTTACCAACAAAATCATATGCCTTGAGTAAACTTACGATTTAAGGGCAAGAAGGATTTTAGAGGAGAAGAAGGCACCAAACCCTAGCTCCAAGAAGTTGACCAGCAATGGAAGCCTAGGGAGGAGTTGGTGACCTAGAATCAAGCTCTTGGCTTGATGGGCTCACAATCAATGAATCTCTCTTTTGGAATAAGAGTGAGGGAGAGATTCTTGAGAGAAATGAATGAGCTTGGAATGAGAATAAATGCTTCTATTTGATTCTCTAAAATGCAATAAATATCAGCCTTGAATGCTTAGCAAGAAGCCCTTCAAGTATATATAGGATAGAGGAAAGAGAGAGCAAAAATCGTGGCATTTAATGCTCCAACAGCTCTATTCTGAAGCAGTATAGTCGGTCAAAGAAGGATCACTGACTGACTAGTTTCTCAACTAGTCGGTCGGTGATTCAACATGAACCGACTAACTGGAGAACAGCCAAAAGAGAAGTTCAGACAATAAAGAACTAGTCGGTCTAAGAAGACTTGCCAACCGACTAGTTTCACAACTAGTCAGTCGGTGAGTGTTCTTTGACCGACTAACATATGAAAATAGAATATGCTGAATTCAAAGACAGCTAGTCGGTTTAAGAACAACTTCCAACCGACTAGTTTCTCAACTAGTCGGTCGGTCGTTGTGCTTTGACCGACTAACTGTAAACAGTGAATGAGCTGAAAATGAACAAGGCATTCTAGTCGGTTCAAGAAGGATTGCCGACCGACTAAATTACCATCTAGTCGGTTGGTTCTTCTTCTTGAACCAACTAACATGCACAAGAAGCCGCGATAAGAAGCGTGAAGCTTCGGGAAAGTTTGTATGGGCTTCTAAGATAATCCTAGCTCTAAGATAAGAGTGTTATAAAGATTAAAACGTAAGACCTACCCAAGGCTTAACATTCTACGAAAAGAAGCTAGAAGACTATAAATAAAGCTTGACGAACCGTCTTCAAAGGCGTCATTTCGAATCTCTTGACTTCAATAAAGGTCCTTGAGCTTCAACAAAGCTTCAAGCACACGATCACGTGCTTTGAGAAGTCTTGAGACGTCGATTTTGATATACATGGAATTTTGGCGACGATCTCCATAACTGCGCTCACAAGGAGTTAGTTCACGATATTTATGTTTGTTCATCATCCAAAACCAAATCCGGGGAGTCAATACTCAACACTCAGATGTCCTTTGCAAGCACATGAAAGCTTTTATTGGTAACGCCAAAGGTCTTTAAGTAATATTAATTGAGTTGTGCTTCTTTGGGGTTTCCTGATTTATATTGGATTTTGTTCAAATTTTTGTCAAATTGAACATTTTGATGTACCTCAAGAGGCATGGGGAAGAGGAATTAGATGAGTCGATGTCAATTACACTACTTATTCTAACGTTGTACCTTTTTTGTAAATTATTTTATTATCAAAGATTTGGAGATAGTTCCTTAATCATTATTTTCACTTGCTGGCTCTTATTCTATATGATGATTATTATATGCATATGTTCATCGGTAGTTGCTATTGGTTTGGATGTCTTTTTTCTTATGTTTCCCCTTTGTTGTGCCCTTTTGGGATGAAATCATTTTGGACCAACAAATGTGCCTAGCAACTGTGTGATACTTGGTGGACATGAATAACTATAACTATGATTTCATTTGTTTAATTGGGTGTATTTAGATGTTTTGTATATTAGGTTTTGGAATGTATTTAGGTTTTGTATATTGGGCTTTGGAGTTGGCCGGGAATCCTAAAGGGATATAGTTTTGATGTTGAAGGAGTTGTGATTACCAGATATTTAGAGATGTTCTTTTGGGATTGTTGTGTGCAGCTGTGTCTGAATATAAATGGGCCACTGTGATTTCCTATAATTTATTATTATTCTATTATGTATTCTTAAATTTAGTGTTTTTATTAGCTTAATGCCATGTTAACAGAAGCTGGCGATGCTATGATTGGGCTGGGATAAAGCTAGCTTTCTGGCGTTTTGCATTATGATAAGATTATAACTGTTTGTTTACAATGATGTTTCATGTATGTTTCTTATGATTACATTTTTTGTTTGCATATTTGTATTCCTGATTCATGTATTGACCGCAGTTCTCACCGAAAAACTATTGATTTGGTCAAGGACTATAATATGCAATCCAAAGAAAATGTTACTGCCATCATGTTGGATACAAAGGTATGCTTGCTTTTTGAAATTGTCTTTTAAAAATCGTCTTCTTTTCCCCTGGCATTCTAATTTAAGAAGCATTCTAGACTGTTGCAAACCACAGTTGCAAATAGTTTAGAGTGAATGGTTTTTTTTGTTGGGGGGGGATTTGAATCCCATTTTTCTTCTGTTGAATGAGAGCTGCAGTGTAACGGCCACTCCCGGTCGTACGTATTCGTGTGCGTATGTTGATTCGTGTGCGTATTTTCGTATTTGGTTTTATTATTGTATTTTTGTAGTTCCGATGCGCGACCGAACCCCGTATTCACGATCCTCTCTGAGGCGCGATCACCCCAGTATCTCCCTTTTTAATTTTTGGACGTCGAGGGTTCAATTTGCTTAACTCATCACTACTTTATAAAATAATTTTATATAAATTTGTCTTGCTGTACGTTTTCCAAATAAATTCAATTTTAAAGGTAAAAAAAACTAAGTGCGGTTGTATAGGAAAGGAAAGCAAGTTACTTTTAATCCTAACCCAATATTTCTAATCCTAACAAATTATTAAATATCAAACCATGTCATTGAAAATCAAATTTTGTATAAAAAAAAGAGAATCTGTACGGGGTAAAACAAAACCAATCATAAACCTCATTAACTTATTTCCCTTAAAAGAATTTACAACTTAATTGATATCTACCTATATTATAAATTAACTTTTCCTTAACTTTGTTAGGCCGAATACTGTGTTTTAAATTGATTCGTTTTGATATTTCTAAATCAGATCCTAACTAAAACCCCCCACTCTCTCTAACCACCCCCCACTTGATTCCCCATCATCCCACGTCCACGCGTTTTCTCTTCTTCCCCTAGCAACCCTACATAAGGCTACATGAGCCCATCCCTGTCATTCACGCAAGAGAGAGGGAGCCAAGCATCAGAAAAGAAAAACAAAAGAACCCATCGACCTGAGGGCTCGACCCTTCTCATTTTTACCCTAAACCTTGATCACACGCCTGACGCCATCATCAGTCGACGTTCACCGCACAAACACCCCCTAAAGCCTATGCACGGCACCCCAGGCCTGCCGTTCTCTTCCACCTACAGTCGACGCGCGCTCCACGGCCAGCACACCAGGACGCGCCCTAGCCAACCTCCAGCCATCCTCCGCCCGGACCACGCGCAAGCCCCGACGCCCAGCTCCGCCTTGCACCACGTCGCCGTCGTGCTGCAGTCCTCGTCACCGACGCCGGAGCACCCTACGACGCCACCACCCGCGTCCTTGTCGTCGCACTTGAGGTCGACGTCGCCGCTTCAACCACACACACCCGAGGCACCATACAGGTAAGTTAATCCTAGTGTGTATTTCAACCCTAACGGTGGGATATATAGTTTATTAAATGGCTGATGTGTATTAATTGATGTATGTAATTAGGTCATAACTTGTAACTGTGAACGTAAGGGCTCAGGCTATCAATGTTCTGATTGGATTATTAATCAAATCTTAAGCATATGTCTTTTCTTATCCCCACACTAGTTGAATTAGCTTAACCTTTACGTACTTTAATTGGAACATGTTGTGTTAATAAGTAATGTTTGGCAACCTGTAAGTGTTTTAAAGGGGTATTATCTGTGGGGCAACTGTATCACTTTTGGTTTGAGTTATGAAATATGGTATTGGACACTCAGTGAACTCTGTGCCTAAGATGAAGGACATCAACTATTAAAATAAGCAATACCTTGTTGAAGACATTAACAGTGGCTGGTGACAATAGGTTAGGACATCACTTAGGTTAGTTTTGCTTTCATTGTTAGTGCCCTAATAATTACAAACGGACCCATAAGCTAAATGATGTCAAGAATCACAAAAATCAGTAAGCCCCTTATATAAGTAATTGTATTGGCAGTTATTAAAATGTTGGTAGAATTATTATTAGCATGATATTAATGCCTTTTCACTCCAACAATGTGTAAATTGAAATGGACCTTATATATGTTAGAAAAAAAATCATTACTAGTAGCATATTATATGCTTGTTGTTTTAATATTATGATATGGACAACACCCTAGGTTAGAAAACCTAATAAAATGATTTATTAGTTGACTATGATGGAGTGAAACTAATTCAGAGATACTTAATCGAAACAGAGAACCAGTCGCCCTATAGCATAACGCTCGTCGAGACGAACCCACGACAATGGACATCACCGGAAACAGGCAAGTGAAACTTGCCAACACTTCTTTAGGCCATGTTTTTAGGCCAATTCCTTGTACTAGCGTGAAAGAGACTAGATCGTGAAATGATAGCGATCTAGGCGCAACTTTGTGATCTAGCTTGACAACGAAGCTAGATCCAACACCTTGCCATTTCATTTATGCATTGATAACTGTCACGTTTAAATTCCTTAACCGTACGCATTTGAATTGTTAACTGCCATGCATTGCATCGTACATGTCATCCTAGTTAAACTTGCATCGTAGCACACGCTACACTACTTGTACAATCCATGTTTCCGTGTTACCGGCTAGGCACCCGTTATGCGGGCATAACCCTATGCCATCCGTGTTAAAACACTTCCTGGCTCGTGATCCAGAAGCGAGCATTCCGTGTTCGGGGGTAATGCCCTGGCTCGACACACGTGGAGGGGTAGGGATAAACGGTCACTTGAGCGTAAGAGTTGGCCCGTACAGCCACTCTAGCCAAAGGACGGAATCTCTGTGCACGACGTGATTACAATTCCAGTACTCGTCTTTTACTTGTTTACTTGCCATGCCATGTCATTTGTCATTTTATATCCATGTCATACTTTACTTTAGAATTGTTAGTTTGCTTTACTTTTATAGTTTCCTTGCACAAGTCTTTTTAGACTTGCTGACATGTGCCCCTTCTCTTTGGGTGACGCATGTTAGTTGCTGAGCCAGAGACATTTGCAGAGAGTGACGAGTTCGTGGAGTTCGTGCCCGAACCCGTTGGTGACGTGGAGTACGAGGACACCGGTGATCAATCTTAGAGATCTTCCGTACTTTTCTTCGTTAGCTGTGGTTGTCGGTGAGTAGCACCGTTTTGTTAGTTTCTTTTGGCCATGCTAGGCCTTGTACTTTTGACTCTTTTGTTGCCTGGTGGCATTTCTGGTTGTGGACTTTTGGTTGGACTATGAGTTGAATGAATGCTATATTATTCGCCTCTTTTGCTATTATTATTATTGTTGTTCTGAGTCACATTACAGGGACCTGCTACTTCATTTTATTGACGCTTATCGGACTTGCGGCTTTGCAGCTTCAAGTCCGTGCGGACCTTCTCACGCTTCGCCTCCATGTTTTTGGGAAGCGGGGCGTGACAGGTTTCTTTGGTGGCCCATGCAGGTCCGAATTTTTCTGTAACTGTGACTTAATAGGAATGACAATAAGAATTATAGCAAGTCCAATAAACAAAATTCAACACCGTGTCATAAGCAAAGAGTCTGATTTGTTTCGTTTTCCTATGTCAATAGATGGCTGGGAGACGGAATACCCGTGGTGGTGGTGGTCGTGTGCCCCCTCGCGACCAGCAGCCGGACCGAGAGCCCACCACCGGGGAGATGATGAGGATGATGCATCAGATGATGCAGGTGCAGCAAGGAATTTTGCAGACTGTCCGGAATGATCCGCCTGCTCGTGCAGCGCCGGCTGTCCAGGCTGCCCCTCGCTTCGAGCCTGGAGCGAAGCAATTTCGGGAGCTGGGTCCCGCTTACTTCGATGGGACCGAGGGACCCCTGGCTGCAGATGAGTGGACCAGGAACATGGAAGACAATCTGAAGATGTTGAAGGTCGACCCGACTGGATGGGTTGATCTGGCAAAGCGGCAGCTGAAGGACAATGCGCGGAACTGGTGGGATGCCGAGGAGGAGTTGCTGGAGGAGCCGATTTCTTGGGCTACCTTCAAGTCCAGATTTGATGAGGAGTATTTTCCTAAGGCCGCCAGGAGAGAGATGGCTCAGCGCTTCATTGACTTGAAGCAGGGAAATTTGACGGTGGATCAGTACCACCAGGAATTCACGAGGCTGAGTCGTTTTGCACCGAAGATGGTGCAGGATGCTGAGGAGAGAGCCCAGAGATTTCTGCAGGGGCTTTCGTTGGATCTGTAGAGCTATGTCACTTCTTCTGATGCGGAGACTTACCATAAAGTTCTGATTGCGGCGAAGAGGCAGGAGATGATTGTGAATCAGAAGAGGGGACAGATTTCTGGCACTGGGAAGAGGCCTATGGAGCAGGCCAGAGCAGTGGTGAGACCGGGGCATGGGCCCAACCAGCCTGTACAGTTCAAGAGGCCCGGAGGACCTTCTATTTTGAAGACTTGCAATTTCTGTGGCAAGACGGGGCATATCAAGGATCAGTGCCGGAACATGCTGGGGCAGTGTTTAGTTTGTGGTGATCCTGCGCATACCATGAAGGATTGCCCGAGGTCGAAGCAGCCGTGGAGGGCACCTGTTGCAGCTCAGCCGTTGCAGCAGAGGGCACTTGTTCCTGCTGGTCGTGGGGCGCCTCTCGTTCCACAGAGGCAGGCGTTTCAGCAGGCTGTCCAGCCGAGACGACAGGCGTTTCTGATGACTGCTGCTGAGACCGAGACGCTGGATGAGGTTATTGTAGGTAACTTTCAATCTAGCTGTACCTTTCTTAGTTAGTTTGGTTGTTAGATATGATTAGTTGTTTGCATATGTTTGTTTGCTAGAATAGAATTTGATTGTTAGACTGTCTGTTAGGTGTGATCTTGGTCTGCGCTTTTCCTGCACGAGTTCTCTTTGACTCTGGTGCATCCATGTGTATCATTTCTCGGAACTTCGTGGAGAGGCATTCCTTGTCGACTTCCTCTCTTCCCCAGAGTTGGAACATCGTCACAGGGAATGGTGTGATTTCGGTGCATCGTGGGTGCAATTCCTGCCCATTGGTGGTCTGTGGACACGAGCTGTATGTTGACTTTATTGTCCACGACATCATCAACTACGATGCTGTGCTTGGGATGGATTGGCTTGCGAGCTTCTACGCTACGATCGACTATCGGAGGAAGAAAGTGGTGTTCGAGATTCCCGGACATCCAGTGTTTGAGTTCAGCCGTGGTAGCAGTTTGCTTGGTCCGGTCAGGTTTCGGGCCAAGCCGGGTCAGGCCAGAGATCCGAAGTTGGTAAAGATTCGAGAGATGGTGGAAGCGGGTCTGCGGACTGATTTTGTGATTCATAAGGATGGCTCGCTGAGGTTTGGAGCCAGGTTGTGTGTGCCTGCGGGGGATATTAGAGAGGAGCTGTTGGTGGAGGCACACAGTTCGCCGTATTCTGTGCATCCTGGTGGGACCAAGATGTACAAGGATCTTCGTTTGAATTTCTGGTGGCATGGGATGAAGAGGAGCGTGGCTCGGAGTGTGGCCAAGTGCTTAGTTTGCCAGCAGGTGAAAGCAGAGCATCAGCGTACGGCGGGGTTGCTACAACCGCTTCCGATTCCAGAGTGGAAGTGGCAACACATCACTATGGACTTCGTGACTGGACTACCTCGGAGTCCGAAGCAGAATGCCGCGATTTGGGTGATCGTAGACCGATTGACCAAATCCGCGCACTTTATTCCCTTCCGAGTAGGACAGTCCACTGAGACACTAGCGAGGAGATATATGGAGGTAAATTATTTTACTCTCTGAATTTATTTCTTTTTCTCTAGTTTAGATAGTGATGTAACATGAATCGTGCAGGAGATCGTGAGACTTCACGGAGTCCCTGTGAGTATCGTGTCGGACAGAGACACGAGATTCACATCTCAGTTTTGGCAGAGTCTGCAGAAGAGCTTGGGTACGAGTCTGAGTTTCAGCACGGCGTACCACCCACAGACGGATAGCCAGTCCGAGAGGACGATTCAGATTTTGGAGGACATGCTGAGAGCGTGCATGTTGGACTTCAAGGGATCTTGGGAGGATCATCTCCATCATGTGGAGTTTGTCTACAATAACAGCTACCAGGCGAGTATTGGCATGGCGCCATTCGCCGCGCTATACGGGAAGAAATGTCGATCGCCACTGAGCTGGGATGACATTGGAGATCGGGAGCTGTTAGGACCAGAGATGATCGTGGAGGCTGTGGATGTTGTGAGGAACATCCGGGAGAAGCTGAGGATTGCGCAGGACCGTTTCAAGCATTGGGCAGATGCTAAACGGAGACCTTTGGGGTTTCAGCCTGGAGACCATGTTTTTCTGAAGATTTCTCCGAATCGCGGAGTTATCCGATTTGGAAAGAGAGGCAAGCTGAGTCAGAGATACATTGGGCCGTTTGACGTCCTGGAGAGAGTTGGAGCTATGGCTTATCGCTTGGCGTTGCCACCGTCACTGAAGGGAGTTCACGACGTGTTTCACGTATCTCAGTTACGTCGATACATCAGTGATCCGTCCCATGCTGTGGATTTCTCGGAGATCACGGTTCGACCGGATCTTACCTATGACCAGCAACCAGTTGAGATTCTGGACCGACGACAGAAGCAGCTGAGGAATAAGACCGTCGACTTGGTTCGAGTGCAGTGGCGTCATGGTTCCCCTGGGGAGTCTACCTGGGAGCGTGAGGAAGACATGAGAGAGCGCTTCCCGCTTTTGTTTCCTGAGCATTAGTAGATGTAGATTCCGAGGGCGGAATCTTTTCTTAAGGTGGGTAGGATGTAACGGCCACTCCCGGTCGTACGTATTCGTGTGCGTATGTTGATTCGTGTGCGTATTTTCGTATTTGGTTTTATTATTGTATTTTCGTAGTTCCGATGCGTGACCGAACCCCGTATTCACGATCCTCTCTGAGGCACGATCACCCCAGTATCTCCCTTTTTAATTTTTGGACGTCGAGGGTTCAATTTGCTTAACTCATCACTACTTTATAAAATAATTTTATATAAATTTGTCTTGCTGTACGTTTTCCAAATAAATTCAATTTTAAAGGTAAAAAAAACTAAGTGCGGTTGTATAGGAAAGGAAAGCAAGTTACTTTTAATCCTAACCCAATGTTTCTAATCCTAACAAATTATTAAATATCAAACCATGTCTTTTAAAATCAAATTTTGTATAAAAAAAAGAGAATCTGTACGGGGTAAAACAAAACCAATCATAAACCTCATTAACTTATTTCCCTTAAAAGAATTTACAACTTAATTGATATCTACCTATATTATAAATTAACTTTTCCTTAACTTTGTTAGGCCGAATACTGTGTTTTAAATTGATTCGTTTTGATATTTCTAAATCAGATCCTAACTAAAACCCCCCACTCTCTCTAACCACCCCCCACTTGATTCCCCATCATCCCACGTCCACGCGTTTTCTCTTCTTCCCCTAGCAACCCTACATAAGGCTACATGAGCCCATCCCTGTCATTCACGCAAGAGAGAGGGAGCCAAGCATCAGAAAAGAAAAACAAAAGAACCCATCGACCTGAGGGCTCGACCCTTCTCATTTTTACCCTAAACCTTGATCACACGCCTGACGCCATCATCAGTCGCCGTTCACCGCACAAACACCCCCTAAAGCCTATGCACGGCACCCCAGGCCTGCCGTTCTCTTCCACCTACAGTCGACGCGCGCTCCACGGCCAGCACACCAGGCCGCGCCCTAGCCAACCTCCAGCCATCCTCCGCCCGGACCACGCGCAAGCCCCGACGCCCAGCTCCGCCTTGCACCACGTCGCCGTCGTGCTGCAGTCCTCGTCACCGACGCCGGAGCACCCTACGACGCCACCACCCGCGTCCTTGTCGTCGCACTTGAGGTCGACGTCGCCGCTTCAACCACACACACCCGAGGCACCATACAGGTAAGTTAATCCTAGTGTGTATTTCAACCCTAACGGTGGGATATATAGTTTATTAAATGGCTGATGTGTATTAATTGATGTATGTAATTAGGTCATAACTTGTAACTGTGAACGTAAGGGCTCAGGCTATCAATGTTCTGATTGGATTATTAATCAAATCTTAAGCATATGTCTTTTCTTATCCCCACACTAGTTGAATTAGCTTAACCTTTACGTACTTTAATTGGAACATGTTGTGTTAATAAGTAATGTTTGGCAACCTGTAAGTGTTTTAAAGGGGTATTATCTGTGGGGCAACTGTATCACTTTTGGTTTGAGTTATGAAATATGGTATTGGACACTCAGTGAACTCTGTGCCTAAGATGAAGGACATCAACTATTAAAATAAGCAATACCTTGTTGAAGACATTAACAGTGGCTGGTGACAATAGGTTAGGACATCACTTAGGTTAGTTTTGCTTTCATTGTTAGTGCCCTAATAATTACAAACGGACCCATAAGCTAAATGATGTCAAGAATCACAAAAATCAGTAAGCCCCTTATATAAGTAATTGTATTGGCAGTTATTAAAATGTTGGTAGAATTATTATTAGCATGATATTAATGCCTTTTCACTCCAACAGTGTGTAAATTGAAATGGACCTTATATATGTTAGAAAAAAAAATCATTACTAGTAGCATATTATATGCTTGTTGTTTTAATCTTAGAGATCTTCCGTACTTTTCTTCGTTAGCTGTGGTTGTCGGTGAGTAGCACCGTTTTGTTAGTTTCTTTTGGCCATGCTAGGCCTTGTACTTTTGACTCTTTTGTTGCCTGGTGGCATTTCTGGTTTTGGACTTTTGGTTGGACTATGAGTTGAATGAATGCTATATTATTCGGCTCTTTTGCTATTATTATTATTGTTGTTCGGATTCACATTACAGGGACCTGCTACTTCGTTTTATTGACGCTTATCGGATTTGCGGCTTTGTAGCTTCAAGTCCGTGCGGACCTTCTCACGCTTCGCCTCCATGTTTTTGGGAAGCGGGGCGTGACATGCAGTAATTTTCAAATCATGGGTGATTGCATAATCACAGGTTAGGGGTTGAACATGCAGAAGCTGAAGCGGTGAGGGCTTCGAACATCAACACCATTCTCAGCTAAACTGTGAGAGCTTCTAACCTCAACCTCATCTGAAAAAATCGATGAGAGCTTCTAACCTCTCTGATTTTTTATGTTCTTCAGTGTCTTTGTTGTTTGTTCATTGTTAATTGAATCAACAACTTCTGATTGCAGGAAATTTGGCTTCCCAAAGCTCTGATTTCTTCATTAATCCAAGGTTTGGCCCTTGCCCATTTTTTATTTTCGATTTTTGGTTTTGTTTGTGATTTAATTTTTTACTTATTAATCCCAATTTCATCAATCTTTTGATTGGTTTTTATTAATGATAGGCTGCTCTATGTCCTTTCTTTTCAATTTTTGTTGATCTGGAACTGCAATTTCGGTATCGCATTCAAGATTGTTAGAAAATTTGAGATTTTATTCCGAGAAAAATATCGTTGTTTAAATGGTACAGTTTTGTTAAAAGTTGTGTTGTTAATTTATGTTTTCCTGGAACATGCACTATTTCCTCACCCCCATACCTCATACATGATGTTCTCATATATTTAACAAACTGAGATGTTTTCTTTGATGTAATAGCTATTTGATCATCCAAACTGAAAAAAATCAAGTAGCCATGGTACACAAAAATCCTGTCATATAAAGTTATTAACAAATTTATATGAAACCTATAATAGGTTGAAAGAAATGTTAATTAACAACTGAAAACATGTATTTGTAGCTTGCATAGAACATGTATTTCATTGAAGCTGTTAATTCAAGCATTTCATAGAACCTGTGAGTTCATAGAACCTCAATTAGCATATTCAGATGATAATTGAAATACAGGTTATTTCATATAAGCTCAAAAATGTATTTCATAGAACATGCATTTCATAGAGCAAGAGATATATCTTGCTCTCATATTTCATAGAACCTCCATTTGCCTTTGCATAGAACCTCAAAAATATCACTTGCTCTCATATTTCATATAACCTCCATTAGACTTTTCATATAACCTCAAAAATATCTCTTGCTCTCATATTTCATAGAACCTCAATTAGCATTTTCATTGAACCTCAAAACTGCTAATTGAAATACAGGTTTTCTGATGTTAATTAACAGGTTTTCAGATGAAATACATGCTCAAATGAAACAATGGATTATCTGAAAACCTGTTAATATTAGCATTTTCGTTGAATCGCTGGATTTTTTTCTGTTTTTTCAGGTTCTGTTTTTTTATTTGGACTAAAGCTCGCTGTTTTTGAACCTGTATTTCATATAAACATTGCCAAAATGAACCTGTCCTGTCCACCGCGAAATGAAAGGAATGAAACATTGAATATTTCATTTATAAATGCATCACTGATTTCATAGGCTATACATTTAAATTGCACTTAAATTTATACATTTAAATTTATACATTTAAATTTCATACGCTATACATTTAAATTGCACTTCTGTTTTCCTCACCATTTAGTAATTAAGTCCTTCATGTTTGGCAAGATGTGAATGTCATCATTAATACATGTTCGCCTATCTTGCAGATTTATTATGTTCGGATTTTTAATCGTTTTTGTTAATCTTTTGCAGATTTTGGTAATTGGATATGCTCAGTTCTTGCAGATGCATATGGAGATTCTTATTTGCAGATTTTAATGAATTTTGGTAATTTGAGATTGGAGATGCTCATTTCTTGCAAATTTTGGAGATGCACATTTCTTGCAAGCTATCGGGGAAAATACCAGCTGCATTGGGCAGATGTATTGGCTTAGATAGCTTGATGTTGGGTGGTAACTGTAAGGAACGATCCCTTTGTTCTTGAGTGCATTATCAGGAATTCAGGAACTTGATCTTTCTTGCAACAATTTATCTGGCCCACTACCAGAATTTCTTGTGAAAGTAGCAAGGGTTTTTGTTTATTGGAACGGTGATCCTTCCATGTTCAGGTGAGAACATTCGCCATGATCACATGTTTATTCGATTGTGCAACTTAACCCATGTCTCTATGATTAATCCATCCTTTCTTTGATTTTCAACACTATCAAATTTTTGTCCATATATTAACGATGAGACACTGGGAGTTCAGATTGATGCTTCTGTGAGAGACAGCGAAGCTAAAGACGCATTGCTCAGTTTCATCAGCTCGGTAATTATCAGGTATTTAAAATTAGGATGTTATTTCATCTCCATTTAAAGTACATCCATTTAAAAAAATTTCAGCATTAGAACATGCATTAATGATTATAAAGATACAACTTTGTGGTGACACTTTATGATCCTTCCATAACATTATTTCAATTGACATGCACCTTTCCAATGATCAAACAAATTGACAAACACCTTTCCATTTCAATTTGATAATTGACTATATTAGTTCAATTTAACATCCTTTAAACATCCTTTAATAGTTGACTGTAAAAAAGGCAGATTCAGAGCAACTTATTAAAAAAGGCTGTTAAATTAAACTAAAAAGAAATAACCTGATACTGACCCAATATGAGAGCACAACCTGTGAGTATGCCAGCCGTAATATTTCCTTTGCATACACCATGTCAATTGGTTTGCTTTCATACGTGGTATGACATTTCAAGGATTTTGTTTGTATTTTTTAAATACCAATGACAACGATAAATTTGTTGTTATCAAACTGGACCTTTCAGATTCAGATATATCTCCTTCTTGACGCATTGGATATATGCATATCGAAATAACATTCTGCCTTTATTCACACGGCTTAGTTTATGATTTTGGTGACAACGTTCTTACCGTGGGGAAGTTGATCGACCATTCGTCCCTGAATCTATTGATTGTTAATACATGCAGTTCTCTTTGATCAATACTTTTCGTAGGTGGTGCTTCTGGAATAATATTAATTTTATGTGATGAGTGTAGTTCAAAGAGAAATTTTTCTTTTTGATACCCAAATTGCAATCGAAGGAATTAGACATTGAAAATGTAGCATTTTATTATTCTGTTCCTTACTTAACTTCCATGGTTTTACTCACATCATTAGAAGGAATTAGACATTGAAATAGCAGTTCTTTGCTGTTTTGAGAGTAAGTAGTGGACCATCTACCTATGTTGTACTTTTCTTGGCAGAGATTATAGCGATGTAATTTGTATCATCTATCTTTTTAATAAGAAATTATGGCAGAGATTACTCACATCAATATGGACTATGTATTTTGAGAGCTCTTTTGCATTTCGGAAGACAACCCATTCATTTATGAGCCATTGAAATTTGTTCTTTCCAATGATGTTTAAAAATATCATCATGTATTATTTGCAACTAGAATTTATTTGCCTTGATTCCAAAACTGGTCTAAAGACCCTAATGAAAGAAAAAACCTGAATCTGTGTTTTCATTTTTATGCCCTGAATCTGCTTTTTTGTGTTCTTCAATTGGATTTTTTTCAGGTTCTGTTTTTTGTGTCATTTTTTGTGTTCTTCAATTTTTTGTAGTTCTTCATTTTTTGTCACCCCACAGGTGTTTGACAATTTGTTTCTTTGAATTGTTGATGCTTTGATTGTATGAAAAACATGTTTGAAGAAACATCCAGTAAACAATTATGTGAATGTATGTTTTATCAACTTCAATTCTTCATGTTTTTCATACTGTTCATAATGTAAAAAATTTTAAGAAACACCCTGCAAACAATTCTTCATGTCAAAAACTTTTAATAAACATCATGTATGTTTTTATGCTTTGAATGTATGTTTTATGAAAACCAATTCTTCATCTTTGAATGTATGTCAAACGATTCTTTATGTAACACCAAAAATGTATGAAACACATGTATGTTTTAGTTTAGAGCACCAAAAATGAAGAACACCATGATGTTCTATCTAATGTGTTTTTGTGTTTAAAGAACACCATAAACAATTTTTCATACTGTAAACAACAGGATTCACTTTTGTGTTTCAAGAACACCATAAACAATTATGTGAATGTATGTTTTATCAATCTCAATTCTTTATGTTTTTCATACAGAAACATCCTATAAACAATCTTACTTCGTCTTCAATTGTTCTTTGTCTGCAATAATCTTTAGTGTTGGAGAACCCTCATTTGAAAAAAAAGCTTGCAGAATTCTACAAAAATCTAGCAAGTTAAAATCCAGCTTTTTTCTCCTGCTTGGTTTCTCTCAGGTTGGTTTCTCTCAGCATGGTTTCTCTCAATTTGCAAGTTAAAATTGATCCCACAACAATTCAGAGTTGGAAATCAAAAGACGACTATGACTGTTTGATTTCCCTTAGGTAATTGTTAACTGGACATCACAAGCCGAATTTGACATCTTGCCAAAATCGATGGTTTACATTAAAGCTTGCTTTCTCTCAGGTAATTCTCCAGCTTGGTTTAAATCCTGAACATCAAAATCCATGTATTTTTATTTTTTAATGCACTAAATCGGTGAATTGTTGGGTTTTTTTCAGGTTCTGTTTTTTTGATTTGGGCTAAAGCTCTTTGTTTTTTGAATTGTTGGTGTTTGTTGTATCTCATGTAAGTTTTTTTAGGTTCCCTCAACATCAATTTGCCTAAAGTCCTTTTTTTATTTGGCCTTAATCCTCAATGTTTTTTTATTTTTGTGTTAGTTTGGGCCTAAAGCTGTGTGTAAAGCATCCATGTTTCATGGTCCAAGTAAAACATCCAAGTGAGAGGGTATTTTAACTTGCAAATCCTTAGTTAACATTATTCATTAGTTGCAAACTTTGTCAAAAAACTTTTACAGGATATCCTTACTTGCATATTGTATGAGTTTTATTATGTGTGAGCCAAGTATGAGTTTGATGTTCAATCTCATACATCCTGGAAAAAACAAAACCTGAAACTCAATTTTTGCTCAACTAAAACATCCTGGTCAATTTTTAGTTGTGCAATTTCATACATGTCTCATACATCCTGGTTAAATTTTAAATTTTAAATTGCAAATCCTTAGTTAATATTATCCATTAATTGCAAACTTTGTCAAAATTTTTTACATGATATCCTTACTTGCAAAATGTATGAGTTTTAGTATGTGTGAGCCATGTATGAGTTTGATGTAGTTCAGCAAATGTGGAATGCTTTTAGTAACAAGATATGTTTAGACAAATTTCAGGAGAAGTTACAAATTTCATGAACATGAGATGTTTTGAAAAGTTACTAAAACACAAAATGTATGATTTTTACTAAACCATATCCTTACTAAAACATAGCCATGTATGAGTTTCAGCAAAATCTGGAAGAAAAAGGGAGCAAAAAAGGCTTTTTATACTTACAAATTTGTCGACTTCATTTTTGGTGCTCTAAACTAAAACATACATGTTTTTCATACATTTTTGGTGTTACATAAAGGATTGTTTGACATAGATTCAAAGATGAAGAATTGTTTTTCATAAAACATACATTCAAAGCATAAAAAACTTACATGATGTTTATTTAATGTTTTTGACATGAAGAATTGTTTATAGGATGTTTCTTAAAAATTGTTTACAGTATGAAAAACATGAAGAATTGAGGTTGATAAAACATTCATTCACATAATTGTTTACATGATGTTTCTTCAAACATGTTTTTCATACAATCAAGGCATCAACAATTCAAAGAAACAAATATTCATTGTACATGCACACGAGATGTTTGATGTAATGCCTCAACGAATCTCAGATTTAATAATATGTAACTTAAAAAATAAAATACCTGCCTTAGGTATGATTTCTTGCTTCTAATACTTTCACACAAATAAAATAAAATACCTGCCATGGAAAGAAAATTCTTTCAAGAATAGTTTAAGATAAGTGGATCCTCTACCCCCTTTGTTGTTGTATTAGTAGCTAATACTTTCACACAAAATTTTTATATATCCTGTCTATAATAAAACTTTGAGTTATGCGGATAACACTTTATTGTTTGGAAATATGGGGATGATGAATCACTTAATCTCAAATTGGTGTTGTATAGATACAAGTTAGCCTCTAGACTCAACATTAACTTTCACAAGAACTTGGTTAGTTTTCTTGAAGAAGATTTAGACAGGTAAGAGAATATTGCCAATACCATGAATTACTAGAATATCCACGAATTTATCCGCAGCTCTCTGTTTTTTGATTTGTGCTTAATCCTCACTATTAACGTGGTTAACTAATCATCATCACTAATTTTTTGTGTTAACTAATTTCATGTTAACATGATACCATCCAAGTCAGTTGTATCCAAGTGCTGTTTCCATGCAAAATAACTTGATGATCTATTCTTTGACTAGACAAGGTTGTTCACTTGAATGTATCCTGGAACATGAACCATCATGTTGTTTCCAGGATAATTAAAATGGCTTTTGATGTTCTTTGTTCAATTAGTTAACATGATATTCCCTCAACATAACCTCACTGTTTGTTAACTTTTGTGATGGAACAACTTAAAACATTGAAGTGGTACAATTTTTTTACCTGGAACCATTAGCTGATCATCCAAGTAAAACATCCAAGTGATACAATGTTTGTTAACTTGCATAATACATACAGTGAGAAATTATGATTTAGGGGTGAATGGTTAACATGATGGTTCCAGCTGATCAAAAATTAAATTCAAGTTCTTATATCAAACATTAAATATTGTTTGTAACTTGCATAATCCATTGTTTTGTAATCCATTGACCTGCTGTACATTTGTTTTATGTCATACATATGCAAATGGTTCCTGGATATAATACATACATAATTTGTTCTCTTTAAATTTCGGGATGTTTTACTTGGATATGTTGTTGTAGAACATACTCTGGATTTGTTGTAGAATCATTCAATGAATAACCAAATCATACGTGTAAACATACCCTTGATTTTCTGTAAACATACTCTGGATTAGTGAGATATGTGAATACACTGATTCTGCGTTCACTGTCTTTGATAAAATAGTGGTAACACAACTTTAAATTATCTGGAAGATGCAACTTTTAGCTCTGGCAAAATGTAATATAAGTCGAATTTGACTGGCAATATCATTCTTGCAGCCTATTGATTCCAATCTGCTCAAGTTGCTCATCCCAGTCGCAGTATGCCATAATATTGGTCATGTTACTAGCAATGTGTCGTTTGGTACGGTTGCAGTCTCATTTACCCACACAATCAAAGGTATCTAAGTTACTTGATCTTTGTGAATAGGCTCTTCTGCCGGAATGACTGCTATAAGGAAATCTTATGAAATTAGATGTATGATATGCTAAAATTATATCTGATGTCTTTCCATTATTCTAACAGAACTATAACCACTCTTCAATGCGACAGCTTATCAGTTCATTCTTGGACATCAGATACCTTTGACACTGTGGCTGTCTCTCACACATGTTGTGCTTCCTTCTTATCGTTAATCATTGAAGGCGCGAGAGTTTGTTAATGAAAAAAGAAGTGTGTCACATTGGCTTCTGTATGAAACTACAATTTTGTTCCTTCTCATTGTTTAGCTATAGAGTAGTTAAGTATCAGGTTCAGATTGTCTGTCCAGTAGGATAAAATCAACTTAAATTACTTTTTGGTTCCTTCCATTGTTCAAGTGAAAGAACTTCTATAATTACACAAGTTGATGACACCTCAGAATTTGCGGTATTTGTTGGATATGGTTGACAAATTTCTTCAATCTCTCTGAAGTTTTTACTACACCAATGATATGTATCTGAGTTTTTGTTCATGAGATATGTGAATAGACTAAGCTGGTCTTGCTTCATATGCTTCTCCTTCATGTACAGACGAAGATCTCAAATAGTTTGCTGGGAAGCTATTCTGATAATATTATAGCTTATATTGTCAGATACCTGACTAATTTGTTTAGTCAGAAGAAACTAACTAAAATGTTCATATGTTGGTTCGTATTATTTGAAATTCTTCAATTGTAGTGACATTTTTTTGTTAACATTGAGATTAATGGGGAAACTTATTAAAATTGCGCAAACGGAATATATCCACACAATTGTCAATTTGTTCATAAAGTCTCCTCTTCTTCCCAAGTTGAGATTGGTATTGCTTTTGTATATCTCTAACGTCAACCAAACATTGAAGTATAAAAGATCAAGGTTTAGCTATGCATGCACATGCTAACAAACATCGGTATACAGAAAAGTGAAGTGGGACTTTTTGTGAAAATTAGCCATTAAGGACCTGTGATGAATGTGCTTCAAAATTAGTAATTTGTGAATAAGTTTGGATTATTGGCAGTGTTCCATGCTTTGATGGTGACAGTCCGAGGTTTGGAGATATGGATTGCAACATGTGGGATTTTACTCAGGTAGGGAAATGTTTCCACATTGTAGGAGTGTTGCATCCACTTGCAAAGCTTTTAGGAGGAGGAACCACGCATTCTTGAGATCATGTTGTAGTCTCTATTGTTCTATTGTTACCGAGGCTCTCAAAAGTATTGTGTACACTACTACAAAAAACCGCTTGCATAGCGCTTTTTTTTACACTTGGATAGCGCTTTTAAGCGCTATCCAAGCTACCGCTATGGTAGCTAGGATAGCGCTTTTATAAGCGCTATCGTAGTGGTTTACTAAGATAGAGCTTATAAAAGCGCTATCCAAGCTACCGCTATGGTAGCTTGGATAGCGCTTTTTAAGCGCTATCTAAGTGGTTTACTAAGATAGCGCTTTTGGAAGCGCTATTGAAGATTACTCGAGAAATTTTAATACACAGTAGCCACGGATTGTCCGTGGCTAATACTCATTAGCCACAGCCAATCCGTGGCTAATACATATTAGCCACGGACGGGCCGTGGCTAATACGTAATAGCCACGGCCAGTCCGTGGCTACTATCATAACTGACATACTAACATTGCTTGTATTTTGTGCTTTTCCGAGCAGTAACAGAAGTGGGAAAACGATCCCTTTTTTTGCTAATTATCAGAAGTCTGTTTTGATATGAGATCATACTAAAGAAATTTTCCCACATTTCATATATAGCAATTTTCATGAGAACTGATCTACCTATAGCTGCATTTGCAAATCCAAGAGTCTCATCCCAACAACAAGATAATTTAAAAGTCAATACAGATTCTAAGATTTTAAATATCAACTTAGAAATTACATATCAATTCGGAGACATATTTCCTTTAATTAAGAAAAGAGTTTCAAATTGTCCATTCAAGACAGACATAAACAGCATCAGATCCCCCATAACCATGAAACCCCTACTAAGATGACCAAAAGCTAATTGTACACACTGTACTTTGGCGTCGCACTGAACTTTTGGTAGCCTTTGATAACTTTGTTTACGGCATCCATAAAATCCTTCTCGGTGACCGTCTTCCTTCGTGCACTAATAGCATACATCCCGGCTTCAGTGCATACACTCCTTATATCCGCTCCTTTAAAAACCGGCAGAAAACCAAGAATGGGTCAAAATGAACACCAAAAGGTAGTTATAATATGGAACAAGAAAGCTAACTCGTCATTTTCTCAGATAAACAGATTTGGTGAAAATGAGTGGAAGTCGAAAATGAGTGGAAGTCCATGCATGAATGAACTGATCATAACTGACATACTAACATTCAAAGTGTATACTGATTTTAGACAAGAACAGTGAAACATGGATAAACGAATGGAGTAGACAACATATAAGCCTTTGATAACTTTGTTACATTTTGTGTTCCTCGTTTGTAGATACACCTACCTTGCTTATGCATGAATGAAAGCATCAAAATTTGAAGATAAACATTCAACAGTACAAATTACTAGTAGTTGTATAAATTCAGCATTTCAATAAGAAGTGAATCTTAGAGGCGTCTATTTTAGCACCTACTTGATGGATGATGATATGCGTAAAAAATGCGGAAGGGTTGAGGTTGATGAGATAGAGCTCCATTGTCATGGAATCTTCAGTCCTAACAAACAGGATAGTAACACTATAATAAGAATATATTCCAGTTAGCTACCTATATAAAAGTGAGAAAATCTGCTAAAAAAGATGTGTGTCATCACTTGCATTGACTCTGTGAGAAAAATAATGATATATTATGATGGCTGCTACTACAATATTTTATTTATTTCCTCTAAGGTTGGTAGGTCTGCTCTTGAGAGGCCATTGAAATTGGCAGGCTGTTTGCTCATAAAATAACTAAAAAGAAAAACAACAGGACTTGATAAGGATCCATAGGAGACCATCCAAGTGGCAACTACTCACTGTTTAAGAAATGGACTAAAGTCCAGTGAATTCTATTAGACTAAGTATTTTCCTGCACATCAAAATTCAGTACTCAAGAAGTGTCGAAGAAGCAGCAAACACATCAATCCTCCAGCATTTGACAACAAAATGTGATAAAGGACCCTGCTTTTTCCAGTGATGCATGCAAGAGCAACTGCCGTATCATGAAAAAAAAATGGCAACAAACCGTAGCATGTCTTTTTTTCCCTCCTGCTGCTCGAACGTTCACTTTCTACCTGTTCCAATGTGTGGTTTTCCTTTGACCTCAGCCTCCTGCACCATAAATCAAACAGAAGGGAGAATGAGTACCATAGAATAAACCCTCAGCATTCCGCAACTTCCTGATCAAGTATAGTCACATATACAATTTGGAAGCTGGTCAGCTTGAACTTCTGTGATTTATGGACCATCAGTTTCCTATCATAAAGCACTTTGATTCAAATAGCAACCTTTTGCAGTTTTCACACGCCCACTACAAAGTAAAAACTGAGTGATTTTTCAAATTTAGGGGCCGTGAATTTCATTGTGTGAACAGGAATCACTAACCTGCGGGCTGTGAAGATAGATGTATGACTTTGTAGTTGCTGGGTTATGATTTTCAGCACCTTTGCTCCAATCATAGCAGACCTACATGGTATAAGCAGAAAAAACGTCGGTGTTGAGATACTCAGTCCAATTCTTCCAAATACCCAAAAAAAGATCTACATGTAGCAATCATGGGAAAATGTAGCAATCATGGGAAACTGAAATACAGAATTAATCAAGTCAGGTAAACCCGCATTACAGAATACAGAATCTTGGGGTATGTATTTTCCACAATTACATGTTCACAAACTACTTAGGGTTTAAAGCATGGGTGCGTCTTTCCCTTGTGAAGCAACTTGAACAAATGCACACCTTTATTCAACTTTTCATTCTCCATATAACAGTAAAAGACCATTTTATTCTGACCATGAAAGATGAGATTTAATATTGAAAGTCTACTCACCGCATAGGCAAAAATTGACCCATCATGGTTGAATGTGCTGTAAGGGATTGGCTCATGACTGCATCTAGACATAGCCTGCAAAAAGTGGAAAGGGGAAATAATGGAAAATTAGAACCATTATAGATTCTTGTGAATGGCAAGGGTGGAGAAAAATATTTATCATGTTCACCATACACATTTAGTCAAGAAATTGAAAATTTATGAACAAGATCATATAAATAGAAGAGATGATATATGTGCATGCATCTTATTTCATTCCTATAAGCAAAAATGAAATAAAGGATGTAATATTTGTACATGCATCGTATTTCAATCTTTTAAGAAAAAAATAAATGTATCACATTTACTCTGGGAACATTTACAGTCTTATGTGTAACAAATGAAGCGATATTAAAAATTCTTGATCATTCTTTGAAAAAAAAATAGTGCAGTCACTCGTCCAGACTTTGAACTTGAGTATCAAAAGGGAAAAGAATATTCATGGTCCATGTTTTCTGACAAATGTTGAGAGAGTTTTTCAGTAAAACCGATAAAATCAACACTAAATCAATTGCAGACCAGATAGAAGACAGAACTCTTCAGTTTTGCATCATTAAAAAATGAACAATGTATCTAAATATATGTAGCTCCAATTACTTGATACCATTTAGCAAGTCTAGGTCTTCGATCATTCTTTGAAACCTTAATCTTTGTAGTCATAATCCTGACCCCCAAATTGGAATTCATATCAAACCCCACCCAAGCCAAGCCTCTAACAAAATCACATGCTTACTAATTGTACAGCAATGGCGACCTCTCCCCATGCCTAAGCAATTGCCACCCTCTGATTGTATGGACTGTTGATAACCACCATATCAACTTTAACAGAAATGGTGGAAATGTTCAAGTCAGAACTTTGAAAAAGATTAGAAACAAGAAATTTTCCCCAGAAATGTCATCAACATTTTAAAAGAAAGAAGTCTTACAATTCAGAAGTGCCCCACGTGTACTCAAAGGAGTATCCAGCAAGTGTTGTGCATGATATGTCAAAGAATTGGGTGCTTCATGATATAACTGTCCACTCAAGCCTTTGCATTGACCATAAAGTTACAAAATTATTTGGATCACAAGCACACAATCAGTGTCTGATAAATAGTTGCAATATCAAATAAATACATCAACTAGATTTTCCACCGACCAAAATGCAGTAATAAAAAAAGATAGGCCTATATAGAAAGCAAGAGATGTACCTATGATAGTAGATCAAACTTAAAAGGTGACAAGAATTCAATTGATTTTTTGTATGGCAATGTAACAGAATAAATGATTCTGTTCCCAACTTCATGTACTAACTTCATCCAAATTTCCAGTTAGCATATAAGCAATAAGAAGAGCATCCTAAGGTAACACATGTGACAAGTTAACAGAATCATACCTGCACACACACTCTAAGTCTCTAAGGACTCCAAATCATGAGATATCACATAAGATAAGGCATCCTGATGGCAGTAGAGGTATCACATAAGGAGCCCAAACTTTTTGGTCAATCTTAGGTTTTTTTTTCGTGTTGAATAATTGGACACTGTGGATGCTTCCTGGACACTCCAACGAAAATGTCACAGTTCCGTTGGAAATGTCACAGTTCCGTTGTAATCATGTAGCTTCGATGCTACCGATACTTATACCTAGATTGTATCGGATAACGTCCTAAGTTACTTTCTTGAACTTTCAACCCGATTTCTTTAATTGATTATTCGTTGTGACATTCGCTTATGTTCATATCTGCATGCTCATCTAACAGAATATGGGTTGCGTTTCCATATCAAACTTTTGAAAGGTACTTGTGTTGGACAACGATTTTCCCATAAGCATGTAGACTAGTTTAGGATTAGCAATATATAGTTGAATATGATATGTGCATATATAAGATATAAGGTACGACTTACATATGCACTTGTAGCTAACTTATCCGTGGGGAGAAAGATGCAAGCATGTGACCATGTCACTCTCTTCACCATAACAACCAGTTCAAAAATTTCTAGCTTACCGATATACTTATGCCAAAGCAAGGCAATATACCAAACTAAATGTTCGCTAAGTTGAAGAAGATCAAAGCAGACAGAGTAAATCATAAATGCACATTAGATTGTTTATGAAAACATACAACAAGAAAAAATGAGTTCTTATATGGATCATAATGCAAGTATATGGGTACACAATTTTTGGATGTCAATAATCTTAAAAGCGTGTTATTAAGTTAATAACTAACCATGCGCCAATCAAAGGCAGTTGGTTCACACAAGAATCACATTCTTTGAAATAAAGAACTAAACAAATGAATCCTTAGACGAACATGACCTCAACAGCCAACCGTTAACCTGAACCACAACTCTGTCAACATATATAAAAGGGAATATTCAACTATTAGTCATAAATTCTCAATAATAGCTTACTGAGGTAATAACATGTATACGAATTCAATAGACGAAGAGGACATAACCAAGTTATCAATTATTATGAATTTTATCTTGAAGATCTTTTTATTTTGTCTTTTATGAATTTAATCTCTAATTCGTGACATAAAACAATGGTTATGTGATGGGCAGGAAAGGCAAGAACTGGGCCGGCTCCGGCTCCTAGCCCATCAAATGCCAGTTCTTCCCCAATACCGATCTTTCTCATCGTTTCCTTCCTCTTCGTTGCAGCTTGCCTATCAAAATATCCTGATAACTTCTGAGCTTGATACACAATATTCTGCACTGCAGCATATTGAACTGGTTTAGCTATTGAGTTTGCGCGTGTTATAGTTTCTTTTGTTTCGCTTTATGTAGTTTGAGACTAAACGTATGGTGTGCTAAATAAAAAGCAAATTGTTGCTTGGTATGTGTACTACAATACTATAAAGATCCCATTAATTATCTACTCGATGAGATCTCTTCGTTTCTGGCATTCTTCATTGTTGCAAATGATAACATCAATTGTTTTTTTAAAGGAATCACGGGCATTCTGATCCATTGTTTTTGCAGGAAAAAAAGAAACAAAAAAAGAAAAGGAAAAACGTCGGACAATCAGAGTGTTAGCAATAGAACTGAACATGAAAACAATATGATTAGGTGTAAATGACCATGGGTTGGGGATGTATCTACATACTTAACTACCAAACTAATACTAATGCATTCTGTAAACAATGGCTGTACACACTTGAACACTATGACCTCTGAGGAATGACATATGAATTATTATCAAAATTAAAACTTAAACCCATACTAATTATTGCAATTTAGAAGAAGAAGCAAGCAGAGGACAGATTATAAGCATGAGGATCGAGTTTCTCTGTAGATGTATACCAATAGCAAGCCTTGTGGTTCTCCGCTCCAAGATTCAGAATATATTTGTACCAACCACAAGGAGGGTGTGGGTGTACATTGCATAACATGTCAAAAAAAATAGTGTGAATCTTGAAAAATGATTGTCACCAATTAATTGAATTAATAGTAACATTTTGTTTGGATGTATAACATTATACAAGGATCACTTAGAAATTAAAATTATCACATGGACTGCTGGAGTTGACCTAAAATCAGCTACATATGTGTGAACAAGAATGAATGTGTTTCTAAGATAGCAGTAGAAATAAAAATTCTTCTTGGAGAGAGGAAAAAAGTGTCAATTGCAGGGGGAAAAAATACTGATAGAAGAACAGCAATATGTTAATGAGATATATTAATTCCACCCTAACAGAAGATAGACAATTAGGTAAACTTACTAGTGGCAAGATTATGTCCGTCCGATGCGGGGCAAAGGTTGGTGATAGGATTGCCGAGGCCTTTCAGCATGTTAGTAGTATCCTGATGATGGTGCTTCTTGTTATAGTCCTTCAAAAAATTGAAAAATTTCATGAAATCAGTTACAAATGAGTTAAAATAAAAGCTATGCACATGATGATCAATTGACCTTATCGGAAGTGTCGGGAGTAGATCTGGGATTGGGTTTTTGCAGCTGCGGAGGCTATAGGGTGGCGGTGGGGTGGCGGTGGGGTCAGACTCGGAGGGGTGTCGATGGTGATTGAGTATTTGAAGATGATCAAGAAGTCACCTGAGCGATGGTGATTGACAAATTCTCCGATGTCTTCTTGTCCTTCATCTTCTTGGACCTCCTCTGCTGCTACTTCAACCTCATCTTCGACTTCTACTTCTTTGTCAGACCTGCTCATTGGAAACCTGAGTTAGGGTTTGGGGGTTGGTAATTTTAATGGATAGATGAACTAGAGGGAAGAGAGAAGAGTGAAGAAAGAAGAGAGAAGAGGAAGACGGCTGGAATATTGAAATTTTTTGGGGGGCAGATTTGGGGGGGAAACGGCGGGGAAAATGGATAATTTTGGGGGTGATTTGGGGGGAGACGGCGGGGAACAGAAGTTTGGGGGAGAAAGAGAAATGGGTTGCGACTAAATTTGCATAAGAATGCCATAGCGCTTTAATTATTTAGTTAATTTAATAATAATTTTATATATGTATATTTTTTAATAAAAGTGTTTACGTAACGATTAGTAGCATAGCGCTAAAATAAAGCGCTATCTAAGGTATTACTTAGATAGCGCTTTAACAAAAAGCGCTATCTAAGAGATTTTTATCTTAATTTTGATTTATTTTTATTTTCTATAAGTACAGAAGCGCTATATAAGAGCTCACTTAGATAGCGCTTTTTAGAAGCGCTATCTAAGTGGCGTTACCCAAGCCGAAATCTGTAGTAGTGGTAACTGCAGAATTATTATGCTTGAGCTTTGTATTGGAAAACAACTATATTTTTTGAAATAGATTCTTCACAGATGGAGTAAAAAAAGTACATATAAATTGTATCTTGGTAAACGTGCAGTTGAATATGATGAGTACATTGTTATCAACCAAATTTGAACTCAAGGCTGCAGTTGCAAGTCGTAGCACTTTTCTCTTGCAAGATATAATTGAATGTTGACTTCTTTTGTCTTGGTGTGTCAATATTTTTATTGACTGAAACATCATTTACCGCTTGCAGGTTCATCATTCTCTTCACGTTTCCATGGATCTGCTGTCAATTGGTACCATGCAAGAGAATTGTGAATGTATACTGAAAATTTAATGGGATATATATGATTCATTTAGCAAAAAATGATGAGTAAAATCAAAACATTAAAACAAATCGATAACTGAATTATTTTGAACGTGAAATTATTCTAGCAACAAAAGCTTAAACCCAGTTGAACACAGACATTATATCATGTGTAGAGATTTTATTCCTACAATAGCAAATTATAACTTTGCTAAAATCTTTATAAATTCGTTCAACATCGGGCTATTTTCATATAATTTATGTTCTGAATTGGCTGATTTTTTTTTGAAATAAATTTAGATGTCTAAAATTTTAAAAATGATATATCCATAAATATACGGGTATTGTTCCTATGGTATATCTAATAATTATCGATGTTCGTTTCAAATTAGTGGATCCAAGATTTTGAGGATGGAAAATTTTAAATGAACCATGCACTTAGGGCGCATGTTAAATCGTGAGGAAACAAAATTTTAGGGGTACGAATTCATTGGGTGAACTAAAAATTTTTCGGTAACTACATAACAATTATTGTGCTTTAATTTTGGGGGAAACTAAGATTTTGAGGGAGAAACTAAGATTTTGAAGGGGGAAACAAAATTTTGGGGGAATATCTTAAATGAACCGTGCCCTATGGGCACGTGTTATGACTACTATATATATAATTGAAGTTCTATTTAGCTTAGGAAAAAATATATTCTAAAAAGCATGTATGGTAAGTGGTTAAAAATAATGAACTTAGTAGTATAGAAAGGAAGGAATGATATATCGAATAATCAAAATGGTAATAACGTTTTAAAACCGAAATACGATAGATATATGTTAAAAAATGGTCTCGAGATAGTAATAAAAAAATTACAACCAAGAAGACTTCAAAATCTAAGAAAGTATTTTAACTCAACCGAAAAGTAAGGAATTTAAATATATAAGAAGGGGTTTTCAAGAAGTTTAAACTGAGCAAAAAATTTAATAAGGAAAATCGAAAATACATTTGGAAGAATCAAGATTTGCAACGGAGAAGATTCGAAAGATTAACGATAATCATCATGAGGCGATCACGTGAATCGAGGGCAAAGAATATGATCGCACGATGAATACACCTAGGATATGATTCAAGAAAAGCTATGATGGGATCTACGGTCGATAACACAAAAGTGTAACGATTAGGAAGATGCTAGAAAGCAGGGGTCCTAATTACAAGGTCGACTAAAGATCAAGAGAAACTTAACATTAAGACTCTCTAATGGACTAATGGACTAGAATGTAATAGAAATCTTAGGAAAAGGCTTCTTAGAGAATCAAGATTACGTTCTACTGGGCCCGAAATTGATGGACTCAACGAACGACTAAAAGGAAAATCTCTAGAAATCTAATACGGTCAGGGCTGGGTGAAAGACTACTAAGGCAACCTAAGACGAGTACAACTAAATCTTGACGAATGCACCTGGCTATCAAACTTGGACGTCTATCTAAGTCTTCATACCATCTACGACAGGGAAAAAACTTCAGAGTAGACTCAATTCATGACTTGAATGTTTCGAATATCTAAATGGATGTTGTTAAGATATTTCGCAGATGCAAAGAGGACCTGCATGGGACACCACTAAAACCTGTCACGCCCCGCTTCCCAAGTATGGAAGGCGAGACGTGAGGAGGTCTGCTCAGACTTGGAGCTGTGAAGCTCAGTCTGATAAGCGTCTGTGTTTGATACAATAGCAGGTCCTTGCATTGCGACGAAACAACAACAATGATAAATAAAAGCAGATAAGAAACATCCACCAGACATCCAACAAATATTCCGAACATCGCATAAAAGTCACAAAGGTACATGGTCTGAACAAAAGGCCTAAGACATGGCCAAAACTACAACTGAAAATGGTGTTACTCACCGAACAACCTAACAACAACTACTAAGAAGGTAAATAACAACTAAAAGAGAGTCACCAGCCGAGACTAAGGGTAGAACTGCAGGCCCTCAAACTGGACGTCAGCAAACTGTGTCTCCAGCAACTAATTCATGCTCAAACCTGACATGTGACACCCAGAGAGAAAAGGGCACATGTCAGCAAAAGTCTCCCAAGGGAAAACAGAGGACTTTTGTGCAAGGAAACATAAGAGCAAAAATGTACAACTAGCAGTTCTAAAATAATGGAGATGACATGACATGAATGCAGCAGTTTAAACATGGGCATGAATGTAGCAGTTTAAGATGAACTTGAAAGGTAACAATTGCACGACACATTGTAGCAAAAAGCTGCCAAATAAGATATCACGATTTCACGATGAAAACATGCATTCACATTGTGCATAGGGTTTACTCCTTACAGCTGAAGTGGCTGTACAAGCACACTTCTATGCTGCATGATAGCTTAACCCTACCCCAAACCCAGAGTTTACGCCTTACAGCTGAAGTGGCTGTAGGAGCACATTTCTACGCTGCGTGGTCGCTTAACCCTTCCCCTCCACATGTACATCTTCTGGATCACGAGCCAGGAAGTGTTTTTCAATATGGCATAGGGGTGCACCTAGCCTTAATCAATATGTAGGATTCAAAATCCTGCTCACCGCAGCTTACATTTTAAAGTAGCGTGTGCTACACATTCATGATAAGATGCATGAAATGACATGGCAAGTTGCATGAGATGACATGGCAATAAGCAATTAAAAGTGCGTACAGTAAATTTGAAAGTAAACATGGCAGTCAACATGAAATGATAGCGTAGTAAAGGTGTCAGATCTAGCTTTGTTGTCAAGCTAGATCTAGTGGGGTGTCGGATCTAGTGTCGTTGTCAAACTAGATCAAATATGGTCGTCTAGGCGACTATCATTTCACCGCCTAGTCTCTTTTACATAATTTTACAAAATGGTCTAAAACATGGCCCAAACAAGTACTGTGCAAGTTTCACTTGCCTGAACAACATCCGTAGTCTCAGTTCAATAATGGTCTAGATCTTCCTATGTGCTCCAAATCAATCATCCCAAACCTACAGTCCCATATTCATTATCTTCAATTAGTGATTTACCAAGGCAATGAAATCACAGTTTTTATCTTGTTAACAAGCGGGTGTGGGTTCCTACGGTTCAGGAATACCTCAACATGACGCGAGTGCTATACTGACGTCGAGTAGCGACGTCAGGGGTTGGGTTAACCGAAGCGTGCGACGATCCATTGCATGGCAGCGATCAGCGTCAACGACAGACGATAGCGACAATGAATGATGATCAGCCGGGTAGCGACACGATCACCGAATAGCGACGCAGAGGGGAGGACAGCCGTACGATGTTCTACGGCCTGCTGTCGAGTTGTGCGCGACATCGGCACAACGGGATACACGGTAAGTGGATAAAGAGTGCTGTTTTGGGAGAGAGTGGGATGTTTTAGGAGGCCGTGGCTGATAGAGGTGACGCGGCCTGCTGCGTCATGGGGGGGAGTCGTGGGTTGGTAGCGGCAGTTCGAATGGGCAAGTGGGCAGATTTGATGGGGATGAAGGGTGATCGGCCATTTGTGTGAGGGAAGAGGGGTGGTGTTCGATCTAGAGGAGAAGGAGGAGATGATATAGCCGGAGGTGTGTGGTCGGACTTGGTGGCCGGAGCTTGGCCATGTGGATGAGGAGGCCGAAGATGCTAGGGTTGCTGGGCGAATATCCTAGGGCTAATGGTAGTTTTCAAGGGGGGAGGAGATGGGGTTGTGGTTGTGCGAGGGGATATGGCCAGAGATGCTGATAGAGCATGGCTTCTAGGGCTCGTGCGGCAGTTATAGGGGGATGTGGCAGCTTGGGCGGGTTGCCGGATCCGGAGGTCGCCAGCGGGATGTTGCCAGCGAGAGGTGGCGGGCTGCTATTGTAAGGGGAGAGGCCGGATGTCTTTGTGATGCTGTGGGGTTGTGGAGGAGAGAGGTGTTTAACGGCGGCAAGAGGTGGTTTCCAGCGGTGGAGGCCAGAGGAGGGGAAGATGAGGCCGCGAGTGGGGGGGGGGGGGGGGTAAGCGGGTTCATTGCGACGGCTGGGGTGTTCATGCGTGAAAGAAGAGGAGAACCTAGGTTATTGCTAACTAGTGTTTGAAAAGGAGTATATTTAGATGTTTGGAGAGAGATTGTGTGAGTGAAGGGGGGTATTGTTTAGTTTAATATAGGGTGTAGGTAGCCGGGGAATCAATCAACATGTGATACATATGGACTTAGGGAAATGATTTAATTAAGTTTAAGTAGTGTTTGAACCCCGAATTAGTCTATGCTAATTATAGATTGGAGATGATTAGTGTGAAAGAAGGGTCTAACGGTGTCCGAAAATTATAAGAAAAATACCAGGACGACCGTGTCGACGAGAGAATCGAGACTAAGAAGATCAGGCACAGGCTAGGGCAACGGAAAATGAAATAAAAATAAAAAGGTCTAACGACGAAGGTGGAAGCTACGCCACCTCTTCAAACAAAGTTATTTTGTGAGAGAATGACCCGTGAAATGACGTTCCAAAATAATTCCACAAATAAATACTCTTCCAGAGGATCACAACGGCATATCACATCATACGGTTCTGATGCAAGAAGAGGTCAAAATAAATACGCCTACGAACAAAAGTACGCGCACGAAAAACATACGATCAAAAGTGACCGTGGCACTAAGTGAGAACGTTGGCTGAGACGAGACAAGAAATCCTTGTGGGCTTGGCTCATAAAACGAACTCTCTGCAGTCCAAGCAGTAAGTCAACCACAAGTACGATTGGTTGGGGTTGTGGTTGAAGAGTGCGTCCCATGTAGAATGTGTGGGTCGTTGTCTCTTGTGAGACGGCTCCTCATCCACCATGGGTCGCTTACCCTTATCTTTATCTTTTGCCTTGATGTTGTGAAGATTTGGTGTGATATGCAAGATGATATATGGGTGCACGCAACAAATGCCAAAGTAATAAAATAAAAATTCTTGGGCAATATAATAATCAAGTTATGGAGCGAGCTTACCCAGCCAAGATGCGACTCTAGCTCCCAAAAGATCCCACAATGTACGAGGGAGTGATCCGGGGAGCCGTCGCACGCTAATCCAAAGAAAACAGAATTTCTGAAAATCAGGGAGATTATGGCTATGGTTTTGAGGGGTTTGCAGTTTGAATGTGGTCGACGGAGGGGATTGATGGTGGGGAAGTAGTGAAGGAAGTGGGGGAGTACGATTAGGTGCAGTAGGAGTGATGGGGAAGATCATTTTGGAAGAAGTCGAAACAAACCGCTCGAATGGATTTTTGGAGGTCTGGTGAAATGGAAGTCAGGTGGGGGTTGATATATATAGGGTTTGGGTGAACCGATCGGGTGAAAATTACCCGATCGGTTGGATCAATTTTCAAAAAATCCATTGGATCAGCAACTACAAGTCACCCGATCGGGTGAGATCTCACCCAATCGGTTGACCGCTCTCCGAAAAACTTCACAAGCCTCTGTTTTCAACACTCGATCACCGACCCGACTGCCGACTTTATCACCCGATCTGTTCACTCTTCGATTGAAGCTGGCCACTTACTGCAACGATCCATCCGATCGGTTGATGGATGACCCGATCTGGTGGGGCAATTCCTGCAAAAAAGTTTAAATCCTCTAAGTGTCCCAACAAAAATTCCCACAAGAGTATTTATTCACAAAAATCGATAAAATAATCTTAATAAAAACCAACAGAAGTTTAGGACATGAGGTGCCTCCCATGAAGCGCTATTTTTTATAGTAGTTTGCTCGACTCCCGATATGATATTCAGGGTGGCTTGAACGGGCGACACTCAACGGTTGGCGTCCTCTCAGCGGTTGGGCAGAAATTCTGGTTGTTGACAGTGGCGACAAATGGATTGTCTCAATAACTCCCCCACTGGTGATATCTGGGGGCTTCTATTTTGTACTGGCGACACTCGCCACTCTCTTCAATATTCGAACTTCGTCAACGGTGAGCATCAAAGGCTCTTTCCCCTTGCTATTTATCTGAGCATTCTTCCCCAGTCCAGGGGGTGTTGATTGGAGGACACATTCTGGCTCAAGAATTTTCTCTCCGTCCAGCCTAGTGTGCTCCTCGATTCCATCCAAGTCTTCAGGGGGTTCCTAGAAAGAACTTCACAATCTCCTGCTTCATTAACTCTCTCTTCTTCAATCTCCAGAAGGTTGCATTTGGATTCCTCGGGTGGTAGCTTCATGGACAGCGCCAAAGTCAAATTCCACCGTTTGATCACCGACATTTAAGGACAATTTTCCCTTCTTTATATCGATGAGCACACCAGCGGTTGCCATAAAAGGTCTTTCGAGAATAGTCGGAGTGTGATTATCCTCGGGCATATCCATCACCACAAAATTCACCGGCACGCGTACACCACGGACATTAACTGGTAAGTCGTCGACGACTCCCACGGGGTACTTCACGATCCATCTGCTAGCTGCAGGGTAATCCCAATAGGTTCCAGTTCACCCATATTGATCCTTATGTAGAGCGAGAGGGGCATCAAACGTACACTTGCTCCCAAATCAACAAGCGCTCTATTTATAGATACTTCCCCTATAGAGCACGAGATCAAAAAACTTCCCGGGTCCTTAAGCTTCGGCGGATTACCTCGTTGAATCAGGGCGCTACATTCCGCCGTAAGGACCACTTTTCCCTTTCTTGTCCCCTTCGTCACCAGATCCTTAAGAAATTTTGCGTACAAGGGAATAGTCTCAATTGTTGGATATGGACGACATGAATACACCCATGAGGGGATGTATGAGGGTATACGGACCTCAGATGTCGCGTGCACAAAAGCGTGCGCGGAGGGAACCTTTTCTCGTGTGAAAAGGACCACTCGATAAGTGGAAAAGCCACTCGATAAGTGGAAAAAGTCACTTTATAAGTGCATAAAGGCACTCGATAAGTGAATGAAGAAGAGGATAAGTAAAAGGGCTAATATAGGCTAATAAGCTTATAATTGGTTATTTCCTATAATAACTACCCCTAAAGCCTATAAATAGGACCCAAGGGTATGCCTTTTACACCATTCCATTCATGCCATAAGTTTGCACAAGGAAACTTATGTTCTTCTTCTCTCTTCCATTAAAATCCTCTTCTAAATAGAGATTTAGGCGGTGAAACGCTGCTTCGATCCTCCGTGACGATGTACCGACCATTGTGGCGAATCCGAGGGTGAAGTTCAGAGATTACGGTGCCGCGTACGCAAGCGTAAGTCTCTACATTATTATTCAATCCTAATGTCCTTGTTTTGACAGGATCCAACATTGGTATCAGAGCCATACGGGTTCGCCCCGGTCAAACCGTCGCCCCGTCGAACCGATGAACAAGGCGTTGTCTTTTTCACGAATGGGTATCCTACCATTATGGATATGGTAGGAACGCTTCGTGACGGAGAGAACGCAGCGGTTGTTCTTTTCACGTTAGGGTCTCCTACCATTACGGATATGGCAGGAACTCTCCGTGATGGGAAGAACCGACCGTTCATATCGCCAAACTCGCTCTTTTCATGGATGCTGAGTCTCCATTCAAATGGGAATGGGCGCTCTCTTCATGTGGAGCGCGTAGTTTACGAATTTTAAAGCATGTTATTTTTCATTTTGGCACACGGCTATTAGAGGATAACTACTTTCTCAACGAAGGGGTGTCTTCATCGGAGAAGAAGGTGGTGGTTATTCTCATCGGAGAAGATGAAGTTTGGTGCATGATCACCATGGCCAAATGGGCTATGAAGGCAATGCACCCCCCTCCCCATACGGAGGGGGTTGGCTACGGCCAATAACCACCACGGCCACCCCTCAGGCGGGGGTGAGCGGCCAACCCCATGGTCGGCCACGGCCAGGCCGGCCACAGCTGGCCACGGCCAGGGCCAGGGGGCCCTGGCCGGCCTCGGCCAGGGCCAGGGGCCGGCCTGGCCGGCCCTGGCAGAGGCCAGGGCCGGCGCCCTGGCCTCGGCCAGGGCCAGGGGGCCTTGGCCGGGGCCAGGCCAGGGACAGGGCCCTGTCGGCCCTGGCAAAGGCCAGGGCCGGCGCCCTGGCCTCAGGCCAGGGCCAGGCCGGCTGGCCTGGCCGGCCCTGGCAGAGGCCAGGGCCTAGCCGGCCAGGGCCAGACCCTGGCCGGCCTCGGCCAGGGCCAGGGGGCCCTGGCCGGGGCCAGGCCGGGGCGAGGGCCCTGCCGGCCCTGGCAAAGGCCAGGGCCGGCGCCCTGGTCTCCGGCCAGGGCCTGGTCGGCCCTGGCCGGGGGCCAGGGCCTGGCCAGTGGCCTGGCCGGCCCTGGCAGAGGCCAGGGCCTGGCCGAGGCCGGCCCTGGCTGCTGCCAGGGCCACGGCCGGCCCTGGCACTGGCCAGGGCCAGGCCAAGGCCTACCGGCACTGGCCGGGGCCAGTGTCCGGCCACTGCCAGCCCCGATCTTGGCCAGTGCCGAGCCCCGGTCGAGCCCCGGTTGACCTTGTATTTGCGGGGGGGGAGCTTGCATGAATGTGACATGCATGACCGGTCCATACGGGGCCGACGGCAGTTATCTGCGGCAAATTCCCTTACAGAAGGGGAGCGCATGGATCCATATGGGAGCCGGTGACAATGGCTTGCAGAAAAATCCCCAAAGGGGGGATCCGGCCTTGGCACGGCTACGGCTCATCCCGGCAATGGCCAGGGATTACCGTATATTTCGCTAGTATCATAAGGGTACTAAGTTGAAATATCGCTTTTTGCATTTAAAAAATACGTTTTCAAAATATTGTAAAATACGTTTGCAAAATGTTTTTTGAAAAATACGTTTTCAAAAACGCTTTTCCGATGCGAAGTACTATAAGAGTACTATCGTTTGATAAGTGAGGGGTAAATATTGAAAGTTGTTCTAGATGGTGATTGGAATCGTAGAGACCTTTCCGATTCTAGAGCAACATCTTCAATATTTTTCGAAAGTAACTTATCAAATATAATAATATCATTCCAAGTGAGATTTTTTCCAAGTGGGAGTGATATTAAACTAGTCTGAAATTTCACATTCGATTGATTCAGTATCTCAATGGATCATGATTCAACCAGTGGTCTTTTGGACTAGTTTGTAGGACACCTCAGCTCAGTCTGGGGGTAGTGAACCATGACCTAGCAATTTCCCCGGTCGGTCCGCTGGCCGAGACTAATGAATCATGAAAATGTATGATGACTATGTGTATAAGAATTTTATACAATGATTTTTGATCGAACCTTCAGTTTTGTGTCTTTTGCAGCATTTTAAAAGTAAAATGTCTTCCGCTTCAAAGAATATCGTCGCTGAGATAAACAGAGGTGAAAAACTCAACGTCGATAATTACAAACTATGGTCCATCAAGATACAATACGTTCTAGAGGAGCAAGAAGTGCTCGAAACTCTAAAGAACGTAATGATTGAACCTGAGTTGGGCACTACGGCCCAACACAGATGAGACAAGGAAGCTTTTGATGCTTGGTCTCGGAAGAATAAGATAGCCTGCATTACGTTATTGAGCAGTATGGTCGATGACATAGTGCGCATCTTCCGAGAACATGACTTAGCCATGGACATATGGCCCAACCTTGAGGAGAAGTTTGGTGGCACATCGGTGTCTAAACTCCGTGCCTTAACTATAAGATTTGATTCATACAAAAAACGTCCAGATCATTCCATGGGGAAACATCTGCGACATATGGCGAATCTTATCTCAGAGTTAAAGGATGCAGGTCATGTGCTCACTGATGAGCAACAAATCCAAGCAGTCATACGTTCCCTACCAAATGGATGGGACCAAATGAAGATGCATCTCACTCACAATGAGAGCATCAAGAACTTCAGCGACGTTTCTAAGCACCTCGAGTTAGAGGAAGAGCAGCTTGCGGCCGCCAAGCCAAGTGCAGAAGTGCACATGGTTGCTAGTTCCTCACACGGGGGAAATAAACGGAAAGATCGTTCGAAGTTTAGTAACGAAAGTAATAAGCAACCTGAGTCTACCAAGAAACCCAAACATAAGGGTGGACACAAGAAATGTCACAAGAAGAAAGACTTGAAGAAGATCAAGTGCTTCAAGTGCAACAAGCTCGGTCACTATGCTCGTTCGTGTACGAGTGGAAGCGACGAGGTAACTTGTAATATTAGTTACATATGTGTTTCTAGTTCAATATTTCTTGTAGAATCTAATCCATTTTGGATAATTGATTCAGGTGCCACCGACCACCTAGCAAGGGACAGACGGTCCTTCGTGGAGTATCACCGGATACCCCAAGGAACGAAGTGGATCTATGTAGGAAACAACACACGTGTTGAAGTGAAAGGCGTTGGGACTTGCAAGCTAGTCTTGGACAACGGCCGCACTCTCCTACTACATGATGTCTTCTTCGCTCCAGATATTCGAAGGAATATTATATCTGTGGTCGTGTTAATGGGTCTTGGTTATAACTGGTTTTTTCATGATTGTAAAGTGGACTTGTTTTGTAATAATTCCTTAATTGGTACTGGGTATGTATTCAAAGGATTTATTGTATTAAATACAATGTATGACTCTTCATTTTGTAATGAAAATTTCCTTGTTACAAATTCTTCGACTTATGAGTCTGATATAATTTGTTGGCACGCAAGGCTTGGTCATATTGGACCAACACGAATGGATAGACTTGCCAAAAGTGGCCTTCTATCCAATGTTTCAAAGGTCGAAATGTCGACTTGCGAACATTGCCTTGTGGGGAAATCTTGTCGCAAGCTGTTTGGAACCGGCACAAGGGCCGAGGTTCCATTACAGCTCATCCATTCGGACATATGTGGTCCGATGAATGTCAAGACAAGACGCGGAAAGTCTTATTTCATCACTTTTATTGATGATTTCACCCGATTCGGACATATCTATTTGATATCCCACAAAAGTGAAGCATTAACCTGTTTTAAAAACTATATGAGTTTAGTGGAGAATCAATTAGATCGCAAGATTAAGGTCTTGCGAACCGATAGGGGCGGTGAATATCAATCAATAAGTTTTAAGGAACTTTGTGATGAAAAGGGCATAGTACATCAGGTAACTATGCCTTATACTCCTCAACAAAATGGTGTTGCAGAAAGGAGGAATAGGACTTTAATGGAAATGGTCCGTTCAATGATGGCGCAAGCTAACTTGCCAATCACCTTTTGGGGTGATGCATTATTGACGGCCGCTTTCATCTTGAACCGCGTACCCTCGAAATCAGTTAGCTCCACTTCTTATGAGTTGTGGAACCAAAGGTATCCTGACTTAAACATTTTAAAACCTTGGGGATGTGCATCCTACGCACATATTTCCTCCCATAAGTATGGAAAACTTGGGCCACGGGGAAGGAAATGTATCTTTATACGATACGCCGAAAACTTCAAAGGTTATGTTTTCATTGGTCAGGAAGACAATCGGGGTCTAATTGAATTTGAGTCGAGGGATGTCACCTTCTTGGAAAACGAGTTTCCAAGACAGGGTGAGATAAGTCAGGACTTATCTCTATTTGAGATTAATGATCAAGAAGGATTACCTCATTCGAGTGGGAGAATTCTTGGTGAAGACGAAAATACGTTTCAAACTTCACCAATGGATGATACGAATGACGCAAATCCTATTCCATACGGGAATAATAATCCAAGTGGGAGCATTTCTAATGACATTCCAAGTGGGAGTGATATTAGAATTGATCTAAATTCGAGTCAACAAGGACTTGAAGAATCTCAAATACGACGTAGTAATCGTACAAGGTTGGCTCCTCTAAGATTTGAGGATGAATTTCTGCAAACCTTTATGACTTTACTACAAGATGATGACGAGCCTGCTACTTTCAAACAGGCCGTATCATGCCCTGCGAAAGACAAATGGATGGAAGCGATGAAGGAAGAGTTAGAATCCTTGAAAGTTAACCAAGTCTGGGACTTAGTTGACTTACCCAGAGGACGTAGAGCTATTGGGAACAAATGGGTTCTCAAGATCAAGCATAAGGCTGATGGCTCTATAGACAGATATAAAGCTCGCCTTGTCGTGAAAGGTTTTACGCAACAGGAAGGGATAGACTATGAAGAGACATTCTCACCTGTTGTTCGTTTTACCTCGATTCGCCTGATTCTGGCTATGATAGCTTGCTTAGACCTCGAATTACATAAGATGGATGTAAAGACTGTCTTTCTCAATGGAGAATTTGACGAGGAGATCTATATGGAACAACCAACAGGGTTTGTAAAAGAAGGAAACGAACATAAGGTTTGTAAACTTCGTAAGTCCATATATGGTCTTAAACAATCCTCGAGGCAATGGTATAAACGATTTCAAGAAGTTGTCTTATCAAATGGTTTTTCCATGCTTGATGAAGACAACTGCGTATATATTAAGAGGATTAAGAGCAAGTACGTCATTATGTCTCTATATGTAGATGACATTTTAATAGCCGGAAATGACAAGGGCTTTGTGATGGATATCAAGGCTTGGCTTTCATCAGTTTTTGAGATGAAAGATATGGGAGAAGCCGCATATATCCTTGGAGTTAAGATTTCAAGGAATCGTTCGAAGAAACTTCTTTCTCTTTCACAAGAGACTTATATAAAGAAGGTTCTAGAACGTTTTAATATGCAGGACTGCAAGTCCATTGATACTCCTATAAGCAAATGCGATAATTTATGTCTGAAATCATGTCCAAAGAACCAAAAGGAAAAGGAAATTATGGAAAAAGTTCCATATTCCAGTGCAGTTGGTAGTCGTATGTACGTTATGATGTGTACAAGACCGGACATCTGTTTTGCCGTTGGAATGGTAAGTCATTACCAATCCAATCCAGGGCAAACACACTGGAAAGCGGTTAAGAGGATAATTTTGCAAAAGACTATGATAAAACCAAGAAGGTAGACATAAGGTACATATCTACACATGAGATGATAGCGGATCCGCTTACGAAGGCGATCCCCAGAGATGTGTTTTACAAACACTTATCATCTCAAGGATTGCGTAAGAGCTGAGTTGTACCAATGTAAATTCCCATGTCTGTAAAGGATCAAATTTAATAAAAGAATAAGTTCTTTTTCAACATTGCATATGAGTTTCTTAAAAATGTTTTTGTACATTTTAAATCTCAGCATACTTTCTAGTATGTCGGACAGATTAAGGTTGGCTCTCTCACATGAGCAACCGCCTTTATTCTATCAGACGGATAAAATAAAGATGAGACCTGTTTAAAGTCAAAATGGTCAGACGGACGATTTAGAGTCATGACTTAAACAAAATGGTCGTATGAAAGATCTGCATCATATGGATGCTTTCAAAAGATCTAAAAGGATTTTTGAAATCCTATCTGTCTTATACGGGATGTGGGTCCAGAAAATTATTTGAGTAGTAAAAGGGACTCAAAGTCAGACATTGTGGTGTCTGGTTATCATCTTTACAACATCATTAGGACATACGCTCCCTGGGAAAGGAGTGATGTTGTAATACGTATTCATATTACGTATGCATTTTGACCATTGGGTTAGAATAGTAATTGTGTTTACTATTATGTGAGACCCAAAGACCACATGGGTCTTAACTTATTACCCTTATGGACTCTAATTGGTTCCTTTAGATTTGACCGGGTGATTGTTATCTTAGCATGTTGCTTATGGACTATGGTCAATTCGGTCCGGCGGGGCATATTAGAAAAGCAAGTCAAGTCAAGATCGAAAGGATCGCAAGAAGAGAAATAGGAGATTTCGCTTCTTAGCTTCATCGTCTTCCCCGGAGGAAATAACTTATTCAGGAATGCGTTCGAAAGCCGCTCCCAGGTTGTGAACATGTTGGGGTCCTTCCCCCTCAGCCATTACTTTGCTTTATCCCGTAGAGAGAACGAGAATAATCTTAATCGAATAGTCTCGGTTGATACGCCATTGATCTTGAACGTCTCGCACTTCTCCAAAAAAGAGTCCAAGTACTCGATGGGATTCTCCATGGGAGCTCCAGAAAATTGGTCTTGTTGAATCCAAGCCACAAGTGATGGCTTCAACTCAAAGTTTCCGGTCGTAATGGTCGGAGGTTGAATGCTGGATGTAGACCCAATAGACGGTATCGAATACTCGAGCAAAGACTTTGGAGGAGTGATATTTCGAGCAAAGATATTTCTCTTCTTCTTTCTGCGTTCAAACGCCTCAGGGTGGCGTTGATCTCAGGATCCAAAGGAACTAAGTCGTCAAGACTACTTGAGTTTCTACGCATGAAAAATCAAGATATACCATGAAGCACGTATGGTATGATATGAAATAAAAATAAAAAATAAAAATAAAAATAAAAACGAAAGTGTAGAATGTGAAAATTATCACGGGGTAAGGATGTGAGGTAGTCTCAGGGGTAACAGGGTCCTAAATGTAACAAGCACGTTGCCTCACCGGCAACGGCACGATAAAGCTTGACAGCCCGTCCGTTTGATACTCAAATTAGGACGGGGATACTAGGAATAGAATTTGTAAACTGCAAGCGCACGGTGTCGAAGTGTGGCTTGGGGGTCGATCATGGGGAGGCGTGTGTTGTGCTCGTGAACAATCAGGAACTGGATCACCCGGTGGGTGAGCTAGCCTATTCTCTTGTTGGTTGTCACGATAGTAAACTAATGGAAAAGGTGTAAGAGGTGAAAAGGTAACCTAGGACTTTGGCTTCCGCCCTATCATGAGTTCTCACTATTACGATCGAAGGATAGGAATGTGATCGGATTATAGGGTTTAGCGGTGAGACGTTGCCTCTAATAGTGGTACCTAGCGTCCTATAGGCCCGATATTCCGGTCGATGCCTAGGATGATACGTTAGGTATACCCCGGTTTGGAGGTGGGCATTCCCATGTCCAACATTGCCCGACTCTAGGAGCACTAAGCTCGCAACAATTGCTCCCGACATTTCATCCTACCGATCGGGTGGATCTGTCTACCCGATCGGTTGAGAGCTGATATATGGTTTATCTTGACGATTGGGTCTCAGGGTCTCGTGCGACACCTACTGTTGCTCCGGGGACTCATGATGTTGGCGTTGTATGTCCACTGTGCTAGCAGTATCCTGCAGATGCACACAAACACAACGAAAATAAAAAGGAACTAAAAATCACAAAGGAACGAATTCGAAACAACGAAAAAAACGACAGGAAATTACAGAGAAGACGTGCGTGATTATATAAAATATAAACGCACGTCAGGGAAAAGATGAGATATTATACCTAGAACTGAAGAAACTTATTGTAATGACCCCAATCTTAATGTATGCATATTGGTACGTATTTTGGGCGTAAATGGGTGCGTATAATTTTTGGGCATCCTTACACATTTTTCTTTAATTTTTGTGGTATATGGGTGCATGTCATGACCTCCATATTATCACCAAAATCTACCCTCTTACTCAAACCTTTTGTAGCTTAAGAACTTTGGAGGAGGAGGAAACTTAGGAGAGAGCTCAAGTGCTTCAAGGAGAAGAAGGGCCAAGGAATTTTAAAGAAGGACATATCAAGATAGAATTTCTAACATTTTAGTAGACTCCATCTCCACCTAGATGCTATTGCATTTCTTGCATGATAGATTAAGTTATTCCTTGCTTAATGACATTAGTTCTCCAGTTTGATGTTGCTGGAATTTGAGATAGATTCTCATGCTCCTTGTTTTGCTTTTATGTCCTAAACTAGAACAAATATTGAACGGAAATTTTTACGGCAAGGGTATTAGGTTATTAGCTACAACTTTCCTACTGAAATATTTTTCAAATTTGAACTGTAACTATGGATAAATTTTTTATCTTTACTACATATCAAATTCTGTCAGTTTCAGTCCCAGGTTGCTACAAGCCCACAGTTTTCTTTGTAGTTATGTAAATTGAGTGTTTGAAAAGATAACATCTCAATTTACAACTTTCACCTAGGTCACAATTTCGTAAATCTACCTGCAATATGTCTTGAAACCACGATGTTTAAAGCACACAGATTCTGTCTGAAAACAGATTTGACATGTTTCACTAAATAAATCACCATAAGTCACACTTTTGTAATTATGCTTGAAAGTTTATCAGTGAAACCCCAACACCCATATCCACAACTTTCACTAAGATACAAATGTCATGTTATATGTAAAATTAGTGACATATCTGCTTAGTTTATGACTATGAATTGACAAAAACAGAGTCTGGACTATTGAGTGATTACCATATTGGTGCACATGTTCATGTTATACTTCTTTAAATGTTGTTAGATGGACACATACTTATTAATGATAATATGGTGGTTGTTATTAGTAGTTATTGTCATTGCTTCCAAGAAATGAAAAGATGTGAATGCGGTAAAGAGACCGCGGAAACGAATGAAATAATGAAACCATTCCATATTTTGAGAGTGAGCACCTGAGCGTAATAACCTGGAATATCTCGGTCTACCTAGAGGTAGGTGAGTGTTCCAGATTCTGGGTTTGGGGGAAACACGGGTAAACTTTAAGAGTTAAGGAGCGAACATATGATAGATTCTTACTCGCTTGTCACTCCTGTGAGGGGGAGTTGACTAGAATTAGAGAGACCAGTGGTGTACTCGTGATGCACCATGCGGTAATTGATGATTTTCTCCATTTGACCCATGGAAAAACCAAGACTTGTCTCACTCCTGTACTTTTCCCTGTTCGGGTAGGGAGTTATGAGAGGCCCCTCTAGTGCTCGTGTCACTGGTTGAGGTACCATTTTTCACCCACCCTGGGTAAAGTCCGGGTCCTTAGCATCCTACGGTTTACACGGGTTTCCAAATCAACACTAACCGTCTACTTTCAACTATATTAATTCGTAAATTTATTCTCAGTTACTTTTACTTTCAACACTTATATACTGTTCCTTTAAATTTCTACACTAGTTCTGTGTACGTTGTGTTATTTGTAGATAGATGGATTAGTTAGAAGAACCAGTACTAAAACTGGATCCTAGAGTGTTAGGAGTTCCTACTAGGTCACACGTTGACGTGTCCCCTTGTGGTTTTAGGTGTGGGACCAGAGCAGCCTGTGCGGGTCCCGAAGGCAGAGACAGGTACCAGTTTAGAGGTAGAGCATGCGCGTGATTTTGTCCAGTTGGACTTCCCGGGGTTAAACTAGAGGGTGTGTTGTACCGTGTGTGGACACTCTTTTTGTTCTTTTTCGGGTGCGGGTTCTCTTTTTGTTGTACCCCCACTTTTGTACCCCCATTTGTACATCTATTACATGTATATGTACTCTGTTTAATATTATGTAATGTATAGTTTAGTTGTGTTTTCTTTTCAGTACTGCGAATTTTTATATTCTGTTGGTGCACTTTACTTTTTCTCTGCGTATTATTCTAGTGTTGGTGCAGTGGCCTGCGAAATTAACCAAATTAACCAATTTAACCACACACAAAATGCCTAGTAGTATTTAGATAGAAGAGCTCGAAGCCTAGTATCTGAATACTACGGCGGTCTCGTTAGCTCCGTCTCCCAGTTTTAGGAGAGCGGGGCGTGACCGGTTTTTTCGGTGGCCCATGCAGTTCCACACACTGCGACGTGCGTAAGGATTGTGAGGGTAATGCTCCAGAGGGATCGTTGTGTCTTAAGATGAGTATAAGGCCGTAGAGTCTAGAAGTAGCTATCCTTAGTCTAAACCTAACCTTAGAAAGTCCGAGGGCGGACATTGGTGTTAATGGAGATAGGATGTAATGACCCCAATCTTAATGTAAGCATATTGGTACGTATTTTGGGCGTATATGGGTGCGTATAATTTTTGGGCATCCTTACATATTTTTCTTTAATTTTTATGGTGAATGAATTATTTTTAAATGATTTTAACTCATCATTTGGAATTATTAAATGAAGTATACAAGAATCTATTATACATTTGACAGCGATTTTTGAATCCTAGGGCTGACTGGGACAAGCTGACTAGGACAAAGGGGTTGATAGAAAGAGGGCCAAGATTAAATCTTGGAGAATTAACGGTTGGGATTAAATTTTTGTGGGTCCAACTTTTTTCGTGGGTAAAAAGAGTACACATGATTATTAGACTGACAGCGCGCTTTGGAAATTGGACGTCTCTTGCTCTCCCAGGCGTCTCTAGGGAAGCTCAAGCGTCGTCTAGGGAAGCATTACGCTGTTAGGTGGCGTCAATTCATCGCAAATCCATCTCACAAGGCAAGATCTTGAACGGAATTCATCTCGCAAATCCAAAGGCAGCTGTTCATTCATCTCGCATCACCATCTCGCAGGGAAGAGCTTCACGAAAGCAAGAGGGTACGCCTTCCCTCAAGCAGGGCAGAGCTTCTCGCCAAGAGGTAAGAGGTAAGATCCAAGCTCTGGCCCTTTTCAGCAAATAAGTCACGGTTAATTTATCCTAAGATCACCAAGGGCAGAGCTTCTCATTGACACTGTCTCAATTTGGTTGGTTTTTGTGAGAAATTTCGCCAAGGGCAGAGCTTCTGTGAACGTATTTTGTTTCTGTTTGAAGCAATGCCAAGGGCAAGCTCTTGATGAAATGCTTGGACGTATTTTGTTTTCTCATTGACACTGTCTCCATCAAAGGATGTTTGATGAACGTATTTGTTTTGCACATTAGCTATTTGATGAAATGCTTCTGTGAACGTATTTTGTTTCTGATTTCGTTGATTGGTTGAGGCTTCTGTGCACTCCATCCTCTGTTCATGAACTCCATACTCTGTTCAATTAGTGCTCTTAAGTTATGTTACACATTAGAGTTGGCCTTTGATGGAGACATGAAATACTCTGTTCATGAAATTTCTGTGGCCATTAGTGCTCTTGATAAGTGGAAATGAAATACTTCGGTGGACATGAAATACTTCTGTGAAAAGTATGGAGCACTAATGAAAAGATGGAGATTTAATTTCTGTGGACATGAAATACTTCTGTGAACATTAGCTCTTGATGGAGACATGGAAACAGCTAATGTTCAATTAGTTCATGAACAGAGTTTTAAGAGCACAATAATTTTGTTGTGGGAAATTTCACACCATACTTTTCCATTAGTACTCTTAAGTCTCCATTTTTGGCCAGAAAACAATACCTCGGTTTTCTTTTCCATTCTTCCCTTTTGGGTGTGTATGCGCTTTGCAATTTGCGCATTAGCAGTTTCCATTTTTTACGCATTAGCAGGGTTTTAATTTGAAAAATAACTGCATTTTATTTATTTTGGCCTCCAATTGACAGGTCTTAACATTGACAGGATAATAGAGTTGGCCTTTAGAGTTGGCCTCCAATTGACAGGTATTCAAATTGCTTTGTGCTAATTTCTATCAGTGAATTATTTAGAAAAATGAGTTATGAGTTATGTTAGATGTAATTGTCAGATGTTAAGACATTTTCTAAGCATGGAATGTAATTCTTTGGAAGCAATTGACTATGCTTGGTTAATATTCTTCATATTCTTTAGAATGTCTTGGAAGGAAATGTGAGGGAGCGTTGATTGCATATTCTTTAACATGTATATTCATGAGATACCCAAGCAATTTTAGAACTGAAGTTCCATACAGGATGGGTTACATTAAAGGGGATATTATCCAGCTCATGTATTACTTTTTAAAATTTCATCCCCTTGCAATTTTAGAACTGAAGTTCCATACTTTTTAAAATTTCTTCAGTATAGTAGACTCATGCTTTGAGTGGGTCAGATTTGGGTCATGATCCAAACCAACTAACACAACTGGGATCCACTTATATTATCCAGCTCATGTATTTTATCTGATTGTGCTAATTTCTATTAAGAATCAAATACAACTTTGGAAGATTTTATCAGTGAATTATTTAGAAATATTCGACATATTTTAGACATGTTACATTTAGGAAAATGAATTATGTAGATTATACCAAGTGAACTGAGCCATAACAATATTGTTAGGCATCAGGGTTGAAAACAATCGGGTCAATTTCACTTGGTATGAAAACAGCTGTCCTTTTTGGATGCTTGATAAAGCCAGATCCAACCAAATTTGACATGCCAATGCCAATGAACTGAGCATTAGTTGCAGTAATCTCAAGTTTACATGCCAATACCAATGAACTGTGTATTTTCTGTATTTGGTACATTGATTTGTATTTTCTGTATTTGTCATTTGGCATGAATATTTGATACTTTGTGTTGCTTTCTGTATTTGTTAGTTTACATGAAGCAGCTTACATGAAGAAAAACTTAAATAAAACTGAAACTACATCAATGATACAAAAAACCTGAAAATCCTGAAACTGCAATAATGAAACTTAAGTTGCAGAACATAAACTCAGCTTGCAAAAGCAGTATACACTCGGTTTGATTTACAGGTGTGATATGGAACAGATATTCGGTTTGTAACATGCTCAACTTTTATATGCACAAAGACTGCATGCACTCACCAATTCCAGATGCCAAAGACTGCAAAATCTCCATGTTTCATGCCAAATTGAAACATGAAACAAACCTGAAATATGAAGTAAAATGCTTACCTGAAACCAAATAGAATTGCTTACCTGATTGTTTTGATTGTGCACAAAGATATAGCATGAAACCATGGTCCATGGTGGCTATATAACTAACGTCAGTATGTTGGTTTACAACTTTAAAAGACAGTGGACTTGTTCTTAATTAGGTTGCCCCTCTGATTTTAAAATATAATTATGAATGATTTAGGAACAAGTCTGATAACCATCCTGGAGAGTTTTGGATTTAGGCTCCAGCCATGTGCACAAAAAAAGGGCCATGTGTACACATGGGCATGCAAAAATATTTTCCTATCTTGATCGGTGGCATGAATATTTGACATTTTGTGTTGCCATGATTGTTTCTAGCTGAATAATACACCAGCAAACTTACATCATAACTATAGAGTAAAAATATTAACAATGTTGACCGGATTTGCTATCACCAAATTATTCACATTTCATAACTTACATCATGACAGATCGAAGTCGCCACAGAACTAGAGGCATGTAGGAATATTTCTAGGACATAATGAATATTCTCCCAAATATCACATTTTTATTCCAAGAAGCGATGAATTGTGCAGATGATAGTTTGAAGTTTCTAAGTCAGACAATTCTGGAGAATTGTCCACATGATATGAAGATACTATCGAAATGCATAGACCACGACTGTAGCAATCATATTCAAGCCATGAGATCAAGCCCTTTCGCAAGAATTACTTATACAGAAGCGCTGGAGATTCTAAAGAAGGTAACTGATGCATTGCACCCATTGGTCTGAGAAAAGTAAGACTAAACAAAAATTGAAACTGATTGCAAGCAGAAAACAAGAAATTTGGAGAACAAGCGGACTGGGGAATTAGTCTATCAAGAGACCATGAAAGGTATAATCTTTTCCATAAGCATCATTTACATTATCTTCGTATTTCTCTCACGATCTTTGTGGCAGATATTTGGCTGATGAGGTATTCAACCGGTTGATAATCATATATGAATACCCGAAGGAGGTTAAGCCATTTTACGTTCGTACAAGAGATGATATGAGGACGGTGTTCGATATCATCGCACCAAAGGACGCTGGTTTCGGAGGCATGGTACTGTCAAGAATGCTGGTTTCAGCATTGGATTTGAGGGGTTGGTTACGTTTGCCACCAGAATTGAAGATGTCAGAGATGTAATCCCATTCCCAAGAACCAAACTTAATTCTAATGTTTAGAAATTGGGAGAATGTAATGACAATGAAACTATGTATTGTTGATCTGTGACACTTGACCATATGATCTATCATTTTTAACTGACTAATACAACTTTTCCAATAGTTTTGCTATTGTTTCAGCAGTAATCATCAATTTCTGGTAATTTTTGCAATACATTTGAATTATGGTTTGTTCTTCAATATCTTTTTTGCCGCCATTTCATCAACAAATCATTTCAATTGTACCCAAATTCTGGACATGCCAGATCAAATTTTGTAGTTTTGGTCCTTTCGGTGTCAGAAAGTTATGCTATGAAGAATTGTGTAGGGAAATGAGATTTATTGGTGTGTTCTCAAATTGGTATTATTGTAATTGTTTCTATTTGGATGTTTGGATTATTAAGCCCTGGCAAGCAAAAGTTAGTAGAACAAGGAATATCTTTTCATTCTCCTATCTTAGTTAATTGTACTCATTGGTTATGTACACTATGTTTTCTAGACCACTTATCTTAGAATTGCCTTTCACCATCTTAAAACAGCCATGAATAGGGGGAGAATGAGAAGGATCATGAAGAGAGTCATTGATGTAAACTCATTGGAAGAAATATATTAAGATGTTACCACATCATATGATCAACCTTGAGATGTTAATCAGAATCCCTATGAATTCATTTTGAATTGATTGGCATCAATTGTTGCATACTTCATTTTGATGGCTTTATCTGTATACAATTTGAATTGGCTAGAATGCAAGAGACTAAGTTCTGTTGATATCTAATGAAAAAAACATGTATAGATCATAGTTACTGAAGATTTTTTGCAGTTTCTTACTTCCTTAAACATGAATTGAATGAAACGGTCTGATCAACAAATTTTTATTGTATTATGATTATTGTGGGTGGAACCAAACTTTTGGCTAAAAATCCCTTAACCACATCGAATCTACGAAAAAATATTGATGGTAATGGCAATGATAAATTAACAACACCGTGAATTTTGACATGAGATGATCATATCCAGCTCTCCCGGATGCAAAGCTTACGCCTGTTATGAGTTCCTCAGGGATAGCTTAGTGCCTAAATAAGATGGAAATTGCTCATTAATCCCAAGTTTAGAAGTTGAAATGATGATGGAAAATAAAAAATAGAAAAATAATTATTGTGGGTGGAACCGAACTTTTGGCTGAAAATCCCTCCCTCCCTCCCTCTCTCATACTCTCTCGAAATCTCTCTCCCTAAAATGTTGCAAGGAACTTAATCTGGAGGTAACTAAATTTTGGGGAGAACTAAAAATTTTGGGGAAACTAAATTCTATGGTGGAATTAAATTTTTGGGGCCCGCTAAATTTTTTTAAACTAATTTGTTGTTCTGCGCCGAAGGCGCCCACTAAATGTTTTTACACTAATTTATTGTTCCGCGCCGAATTTGTTGTTTCATGCCGAATGCGTCCATGTCGCTAAATATTTTTACGCAAATTTGTTGTTCCACGCAATTTTGACCGTGGAAATAATTTTTTGGGGAACAAAGATTTTGCGGGGGAAAATCTTACTTGAATCGCGCCCGTGCCGAAGGCGCCCGCGCCGATTTTTAAACTAATTTGTTGTTCCGCGCCGAAGGCACCCGCTAAATGTTTTTACACTAATTTGTTGTTCCGCGCCGAATTTGTTGTTTCATGCCGAATGCGTCCATATCGCTAAATATTTTTACGCAAATTTTTTGTTCCACGCAATTTTGACCGTGGAAATAATTTTTTGGGGAATACAGATTTTGCGGGGGAAAATCTTAATTGAACCGTGCCTGTGGGCACGGATTATGACCAGTACTTGTATAAGGAATGAATACCTTGTATAAAGACATGTATTTTGAATTTTTTTAAAAACAAAGTTCTTTTACAACTTACATACAACTCAAATTTACATACACCATATACCATCAATATACACCTCTCATTAGCAACACCTCCTAACCATAGACAAATACAACTCAACACCCCCAAAATCAATCCCCCACACTGCTCCAATCCCAAACTTTGCCAACTAAGCTTCTCCAACTGCCAATCACCTGAAAATTATCAACGGGGACACGTCACAGCGTGACCCAGTAGGAATTGCCAACTTCCACTAATATGCTATTATGAAAATGAGACTACTTAACATGCAACAATGGCAATGTGCAAATGAAACATGAAATAAACAAGGGAATCATGCTACAAAACATATGAGCATGGCATTAAAGGTATGCAAGGGCAACTACTTTACATCCATGACATAGCATGAGACAAACTACAAGTAACCATCAAGCACCAAGTTTAAACATAAAGCAAGTTATAAGTGCTACAAAAATGAAGTGAGTTGTAACATCATTCCAAGGTACAAATGAGACTTTATAGATACAAGAGAGTCTCTCATGGCTATGTGACAATAGCCTTATACATGCATGGTTCTTGGGTCATCATGGCATGCCTTCATGTAAAAATATTTATTTCACATTTCCAACATATCACAACCAACATCATAACAAGGTGTCATGCACATCGTGCCATGCCCACCATACCACCACAACCATACTACATTACCACCAACATGAATGCATGCCATGTCCACCACATCCCTCCCACCACGAAGGTCCCACATTCATGTTACAAGAACTAGTCCAATAACATTAGTCAACATTTTAGTATTCTCCTCCCTCTTTCATATCTTCTTTCTTTTTCATTAAGCCTCACAATTTACCCAACGAGGCCCATGGCCAAATTTAATTAGCAACCATTCTTCCTCACAAAAATGAGGAGAACACTACTCTAATCTCAGTAGCACAATTTTTGCCATAAAGTTAATAACTTTATACATGATCCTTAAATAAAGAGACTACTACATCAAGGCTACTACATCAAAATATCACCATATACATTTGAAATTTGATAAAGATAACAACTTGGATGAAAAAGAGAACAACTTGCATGAAAAAGATGTCAATTTGCAATTAATACCATAAAGATCACAACTTTGCCACATGAATCAACAAATGAAGTGGACTAACAACACAAAATTATCATTTTTCTCATAAATTTCTATTAAAAATAACATCTTGCCAAGTATTACACATAACAAGGAACTAAATTTAACATCACCAAATTATAAAGATGCTAACTTTAATTAAAAGATGCAATTCTACAACAAAGTGAGATCTTTAATTCAACATGCCATGCAAATAACATAATAGAGAATGTTGGCTTCCTACCTCAAATTGGGATGATGAAATCCTCCTCTCTTCCTCTTTAAGCTCCATTTATTCCTCCTTCAATCAAAGCCTTTAGCTACTCTTTTCATCATCTTCTCTTTCCTTTACAAGCTCCTCCTTAATTCTCCCTCCATCACTCCTCCTTCCTTCTTTTCTCTCCTTCCTTTTTTTCTTTCTTTTTTTATGCATGAGTAAATTTCGCCCCCCCAAAGGAACGAAAATGGAGAAAAGGAAATGAAAAGAAAAGGAAAAGGAAAAAATGAGAAGAATTTAGAAGAATGTAGAAAAATGAGAAATAATTAAAAAGGAAAGATATTTCTGCCAAGATTCCATTTATTTACAAGTTTGCCATTCCCAATTAAATCAAACCCTTTCTCTCATCTAATAGTCTAGCCCAACTATTAAAGCCCATTCAACATTAACTAGCAATAATCCAAGCCCATCCCTAAAGCAACCAAGTCTATTAACTCAAGCCAAATGACAAGCCCAACAACCAACTCTTAGACTACTAAAATTAACTATAGGCCCAAACAATAACACTGATGATATTGATCAACATCACCAATAATAAAAATACTAATACCAAAAATTATAACAATGTCACCAATAATAACAACCAAACATCAATAATGATAATACCATTCATTAATAACATCATGTACATACCGCTTTACTATATATACTTATCAACTAAAATCGCCAAGCACGCTAATAAACACTATTAGCATGCTAACAATAATTTCAATTTCCTATCCAACCACACGCATTCACTTATATATCCAAAGCACATCATAGTCACCTGATGGCCATACATGTAGGAAATTACTATGCACACAACAAAATGTAATATATTCACACACACACACAAACAGTATTGTACATTTACGGGCATTACAAGGTGGAGGAAGGAGATAATTCTAAAAAGAAAAAGAAAAAGAAAAAGAAAAGAAAAAGTGAAATCAAAACCAAAAATGAAACCAAAACGAAAAAAAATCCATCATTCTCAACCTCTCCCTCTCCTTTCTTCCCTTTTGCACCACCCCCCCCCCCACCACCTAACACTCCTCACCTCACTCCCTTCTACCACCACCCTCCTCCTTGCATTTCAAATCAATTTTACCTCCATATTATCACTAGAATCTGCCCTCTTACTCAAGCCTTTTGAAGCTTGAGAACTTTGGAGGAGGAGGAAACTTAGGAGAGAGCTCAAGTCCTTCAAGGAGAAGAAGGGCCAATGAATTTTGAAGGACATATCAAGGTAGAATTTCTAACATTTTAGTAGGATTCCATCTCCACCTAGGTGCTATTGCATTTCATGCATGATAGATTAAGTTATTCCTTGCTTAATGACATTAGTTCTCCATTTTGATGTTGCTGGAATTTGAGACAGATTCTCATGCTCCTTGCTTTGCTCTTATGTCCTAAACTAGAACTGAGAATGAACCGACATTTTTATGGCAAGTGTATTAGATTATTAGCTACAACTTTAAGGTTGAATTTTTTTTCAAATTCAAACTGTAATTATGGATAAAAATTATATCTTTCCTACATGTCAAATTCAGTCAGTTCCAGTCCCAGGTTGCTACAAAGCCCACTGTTTTCTTTGTAGTTATGCAAATTGAGTGTTCGTGGTCAATATGTAAAGATAACATCTCAATTTACAACTTTCACCTAGGTCGCAATTTCGTAAATCTATCTGCAATATGTTTTAAAACTGTGATGTAAGCACACAGATTCTGCCTAAAAATGGATTTGACATGTTTCACCAAATAAATCACCATAAATCACACTGTTTGTAATTATGATTGAAAGTTTATCAGTGAAACCCCAACACCCATATCTACAACTTTCACTAAGATTGAAATGTTATGGCATATGTAAAATTTGTGACATATCTGCTCCGTTTGTGACTATCAATTGACAAAAACAGAGTCTGGACTATTGAGTGATTACCATATTGGTGCACATTTTCATGTTATACTTCTTTAAATGTTGTTAGATGGACACATACTTGTTGATATGTCCATATTTTACATATATTTATTGCATCATTGCATGTCATATTCGCCTCCAAAATCCACATTTTCTTACATTATCGTGCTTCTAACGCCATATTCGAGTTTTGTATAGTATTATGGATTTTAAGGAGTTTTGGAGTGAATTGGAGCTATTTTAGGACATGGACCCATCCGGTACGTCCGGTACGTCATTGGCAAGGCTCCATGAGAGTTTGCTAAGGCAAGAAAGAAGATTGGATGAGAGGAGGAGAAGAGAGCGAGAGATGGACACTTCAGAATCTGTTTCCCAGGCAACTCGACCGAGTAGCAACGGCTTCTCGGCCGAGCTGACATGCAGAATTCGCAAGGAAACGGCCATGCCCCACTCGACCGAGCGGACAAATAGCTCGACCTGAGTTGTATCAAACAGAACGATTTTTTTGAGCTATTCTCCAATGCACTGTAGCTCGACCGAGCAGCAAATCCACTCGACCGAGCAGCTCACCTACTCGACCCGAGTCGTCATCAGACAGAGCAGCATTTTGGAGAAGCTTTTGACCTACTGTAGCTTGACCGAGTAGGGGCTACTTGACCGAGTATCCCGTATTAGCCAGAGCAGAAGCAACAACAAGCGGCAGCCTTATGTCAACTCGACCGAGCAGGCGCTGCTACTCGACCGAGTAGGGTGATGCGACCAGTCAAGTTGATGGGCCCAAGTGCCCAGATTTTTTGAGATTTTGTTGGGTCCATACCCCTTGTATATAAGTACAATTTTTACCCTATTTGCAGGGGAGATAGACGTTTAGTATTTTTCTTAGTTTTAATTAGAGTTTTTAGATCTAGAGAATTTGTGTGCCGTCGATAATTTGTAGAGACTAAAGCTTGGATTTTTATTGATCTTTATTGCGTGGAATCTTTATATTCTCAATTATCTTTGGTTTTCTATTGCTCTACGACGCATTAGTACGATTCTCTAAACTTTCTATTGCTTCTTGATGTTTTCTATTGCCAAGATGAATTCTTTTGCTTTTATTGAACCTTTTATTGCTTTTGCTCCATGAGTATTTCTATTTAGGACTAATAGATTAGCCCTAGGATCTTAGGATTTAGATGTAAATTTGGGATTTGTAGGTTGCGTTGGTATAAAAGAGACATGTTTTGGTCGATCTAGCCAAATTTGTAGGGATCTCGGACTGAGATCGTGACCATGGTCGGTGGAAGCGATTAGCTTAAGGAGTATCCTATGAATTTAATTAGGGAGTTAGTGAGTTCAATTAGGGCATGTGCTGCCTATCGCGAGAGTGGGGCGATCACACGTGCCTTGACGGGATCCACCGACGTCTTATATTACTAATTGACGGCTACTGTAATTACGTCAATAAGAGTCACCAAAACACACCGAAGCTCTAATCTACGAGAGTGGCGTGAGTTGAGATCATTCTATCCAGGAGAGTGGATGAACATTGTTGATTCTTAATGCACGGATCGTTTGCGCCTATCGCGAAAGCCGGGTATAGTATACGCTACGTTAGATTCATGGCGCTTAGAGTCATGAGTTCTACATCTTAGATGCGACAATCCCTAATAAAGCCAATGCAAGGTAAGAGTCCTAGCCTAGCATCGACATCTGACGATCCTAGTAGTGAGTCCTAATGCCCTAGTCTTTTATTATTGATTGATCTTCCAACAAACAATCTTTTGAAACCGACTACTAACTTTATTCTAAGATCTAGAAATCACCCAAGACAATAACGTCACTTACCTCCCTGTGGGATCGATATCTTTTATACTATTACTTGACACCGTACGCTTGCGTTAAGTGCTGGGAATTTGCACTTCGGATACATCTAGCCCTTAGCATTCGTGCCATTGCTAGGCTGCTTTTAAGTGTTGGTTTCGGGAGCATCACTTGTTAGTAATGATAATTGGTGGTTGTTATTAGTATTTATTGTCATTGCTTCTAAGAAATGGAAAGATGTGAATGAGATAATGAGACTACGAAAACGAATGAGATAACAGAACCATTCCATAATTTAAGAGTGAGCACCCGAGCGTAATAACCTGGAATATCTCGATCTACCTGGAGGTATGTGAGTATTTTGGATTCTGGGTTTGTGGGAAATACGAGTAAGCTTTAGGAGTTAATGAGCAGACATATGATAGATTTTTACTCGCTTGTCACTCCCGTGAGGGGTAGTTGACTAGAGTTAGAGAGGCCGGTGGTGTACTCGTGATGCACCATGCAGTAATTCATTGTTTTCTCCATTTGTCCTAAGGAAAAAACAAGATTTGTCTCACTCCCGTACCATTCCCTGTTCGGGTAGGGAGTTACGAGAGGCCCCTCCAGTGCTCGTGTCACTGGTTGAGGTACCATTTTTCACCCACCCCGGGTGAAGTCCGGGTCCATAGCATCTTATGGTTTACACGGGTTTCCAAATCAGCACTAACTGTCTAAATTCAACTATCTTAATTCGTAAATTTATTCTCAGTTACTTTTACTTTCAACACTTACATACTGTTCCTTTAAATTTCTGTATTAGTTTTGTGTACGTTGTGTTATCTGTAGATAGATGATTAGTTAGATGGACAAGCACTAAAACGGATCATACTAGAGTGTTAGGAGTTCCTACTGGGTCACGCGCTGACGTGTCCCCTTGTGGTTTCAGGTGTGGGACCAGAGAAGCCTGTGTGGGTCCCGAAGGCAGAGACCCGTACCAGTTTAGAGGTAGAGACTTCATGCGATTTTGTCTAGTTGGACTTCCCGAGGTTAGACTAGAGGGTGTGTTGTACCGTGTGTAGACACTCTTTTTGTTCTTTTTGGGGTGTGGTTTCTCTTTTTGTTGTACCCCCACTTTTGTACCCCCTTGTACAGCTGTTGTATGTACATGTACTTTGTTTAATATTATGTAATGTACAGTTTAATTGTGTTTTCTTTTCAGTAATACGCATTTTTATATTCTGTTGGAGCACTTTGCTTTTTCTCTGCATATTATTCCAGTGTTGTTGCAGTGGCCTGTGAAATTAACCAATTTAACCACATACAAAAAGCCTAGTAGTATTTAAATAGAAGGGCTCGAAGCCTAGTATCTGAATACTACGATAGACTCGTTGGCTCTGTCTCCCTGTATTGGGAGAGCGGGGGTGTGACACTTATCCAAAGAATCCTTGAATCCACTAAAATTTTGAAGAAATTGGTTGAGGGAAACAAGGGGTGAGAGAATTTTTTTGGGTTTTTCTTGATTTGGGGCAAGATGGAGAAATGAATAAGTATTAGGGTTTTATGAATAGGAAAACTACTCTTAGCCATAGGATGAGAAATTGAGGGCTAGGATTAAATCCCTTAACGAGTTTATGTGACAAAAACCCAATGAAAAATGGGTTTGAGTCATAACAACTCATAGAAGCTGAAAAACCCATGTTGAACCAAAAACAAATCGATAGAATTTGGGCTCTAGAAACACATCCACTAGTTGACTACAATTCAACCACCGGTGAACTAGTTTGCCACTAGTTGACTAGTCTATGTACTATGGTCGAAAAGTATCATCTTGTGTAAATCAATATGAATTTTTGTATGGAGTAGTCAACTGCAGTATATTTATTGGTTGACTAGGGGTTTGAAACTCACTAAATCGCAAGGAAACTCAATGTTAACTTAAAGAAATTTAATTTTTAAGAATTTTAATCTTATTCATACACTTAATCATGCACATACAAACAAACTTAATGAACCCTATTATTGAGAGATACTAAGGGTTGTGGGTATCACACTTAGGTTTTTTCTAAGCTAATCAATTTGGAATTTAAATCCCATTCGATGGCTTTACCATCTTCTACAAACTTATAATTGGGTGAATAATGAACAGCTTTAAATTTTTTTTAACATATTCATTTTTCATATTATTGTTCAATCATTTAGAAATTCATATTTTTAATGGTTTTCTTATTATTAGTATTTTCTTTGCTTGATGATGGGTTGCTAGAATAATATTCTTGTTATGGTGATTTTTAGCATACTGACACGTATCAATTTATATTGAGCGCTACTCCCAACTATAGGAGGTCGTCAAGTAATAAATTCCGGTGAGACCGGGTCGGATCACAGGGACAAGTCATTTGCAATCATGCGTTGAATCGATAAAGGAAGGGTAATGGCAAAGGATTCAACCAACCACACCAACGGTGGTGAAAATATGTGAAAATGTGGTGTGAAACCAGCTACCAAATCGACATCTTTGGATAGGATGATTAGAGAGACAAATATGTGAGGAGGCTTGTGTGGCATGTGGGTCAATATGGTCGTTAGGTAAATGGGTTCAATTCGAATATAACTCAATCGTCTACCTGGCTAAGGAATGAACAATGGGTGGATGCGACATTTAATCGAACACTTGGTGTGCAATGAAACTAGTGCATGGATTATTGAGATAATGTCATGAACACAATAAAAAGTGGCTCCACCTAGGCTTTCTCCACTCTAGGGATGATCCACTAGTGTCCTTAAGAAGAAATATCTCAACATCCCATTCACATAATCATTAAAACATGCAAGAATTGAAATCCATAGCCCAAACAAACACAAATCACCAAACAACCACACAAGAGAATAGATCTAGTGCATCATAAAAAGAAAGGAGCAATTTTTACTCAAGATCAACATCCAAATATTTCTTATAATAAATCAAATCAAAATACACAATAAGAGGGAAATTATTCACTAAGATCTCTCTAAGAAAACACAAACTTTCTCCTCCAAAGTGTTCCTCCAAGCTTTCCTTCTGCTCCCCAATGGTCTCTAACCCTAAGTTGAAGATGAGGAAGAGTGGAATGAGGGAAATAGAGGGAGAGAAAGCCCTAAAATAGCCCAGCTCACACGGATTGAAGAAAACCACAAATGGGTCAAGAAATCCAAGCCAGACCCACATTCAAGTGAAGAAGAAATGAGAATGACACGGTCATGTGCAAGTTGCACACGGTCATGTCGTCTCCTCCAAGTATTAGCCTCAAAGAAGCTTGGGTTAACACGGTCGTGTGCATATTGAACACGATCATGTATCCATAGTAACTCAGCAAAACAACCCCTGTTAATTTGCATGACACGACCTTGTCATAAGGTGACACGGTCGTGTCGCCTGGCTTCTCTGGGGGAAAAATGGCTACACGACCGTGTAAAACTGCTTTGGTTGGCTCCTTTTGGCTCCTTGATTGAATCACCACACGGTCATTGGTGATAGTACACACGATTGTAGGGCTGTTAAAATCCCAATTCATGTGTCTTTTGAGCTCCAAAGAATTCGAAAAAATCCCAAAAATCATGGAAAATAAAACATGACACAATTAAGCGAAATAAACATGATTTTATATAGAAATAAATGATTAGCTCCATAATAAGATGATATCAATAAAACACATGTAATGGAGCTAGAATATACGATATATGCATAAAAGATAACGAGGGGGGATAAATATACAATTTCTATCTCGAATCATACCACCAACTAGCTTTTTACTAGTCCCTAGCAAAACAAGCGATAAGTTTGGATTCTCAACAAAGCACATATCAAACTCTAAATTATTTATGACAAATAGAAAATATTTCAACATGATCTCAAATTCAATATACACATCCATAAATGAGAACAAATCCATCAACACCGCTTTAATGTGGTTCAGATAGAGAAGAACAACCAACGCTTTGCGCTTTGAATAAATGAAGGTTAAAACATATCGTCGTATCATAATATTTCAAATTTCAAATATTTAGCTAAAACGATGCTAAGTTTTCCCAATTTGTGGTGGTTGGTTGTGTGAATTTTATTATTTCTTTCTTTTTCTCCTTTCCCCCCTTTTTCCTGCACTCCCCTAAATCCTATCTTTCGACGCGAATCCCTAATGCTTCTTGAGGCACGGAGACCCGACTACTCAATAAAAGTAGAAGAACGATGCACTTATTCTTTTTCTTTTTTAATATTATTTTTTTGCTTTCTCTTTTTTTACTTTTCTTCTTCTTCTTTTTTATGAATCAACACTCCAACTAACCACACATAGGCATAACCACGCATAATCAAAACAAAAACCCATAGATTTGAAAACTACTCAACTAAATTGGTTTAACATAGACCCATGCATCGCAAGAGTTGCAACAAACTAAATCCAAACCATTTCAAACACAAAATTCATGGGAATATGGAGTCACATCGTAAATGGCATTGTAAAAAGTGATCTCATTACGAAAACATAATACAAAGCATGCCAATCACAATTGAGAGTTTGAAAATAGAGTTTGAATCCGAAAACATGCATGAACATGAAGCATGCAAGGGACTAAGAAAACAACTAGCAAATGAGCAAGGAGGGTAAATGATATGCTTGCAAAGGATGATTGGTGATGGCAAATGTAGGTCTCCTGAAAATTTCTAAGAAAAAAATACCAAAAATCCTAATGATTCCAACACTCTTCCCCAACTAAAAATAAACATTTTCCTCAGTGTTAGAATAGTATTAGATCTCAACAAAAGATCTTAGAACAAAAGCATAAACAAAGAATAAAACATGCTACAAAAGTAAATAAAACTAAAAATTTTATTTTATTTATTTATACTAATGGATGGAAAACACTGTAGCAAAAGGCGGGTCTCGAATCCTTATTGGTGGATGAAGCTGCCCGAATAGATCCTTGCACTCCTCCACAAGCATTTTCTCGTCCAATGCTCCACCTCAACCTAGAGCATTGGTGACAAGCGGCACAACCCCCAGCATATCCTTACGATCTATACATTTTCATGCAGACTCGCCCATCAATGAAAACTTGCCAATACGGGTCGTCAAAAATGAATAAAAGAATTTAAAGCTAAACGACAACCATCTGAATCTAAATGATATGGAAATGAAAAATGAGATTCAGAAATATATGGAATGTTTTAGTGGAAACTTCCTGTAATAATGTCGCTAGGATCTAGTTGATGCAAGGCCTCAGGAGGAGGGTAAATGATATATATGTAAGATGATTGGGTGATGTTATTAATTTTTATAACAAAGCAAATAGACTACTAAACATCCTAAAACTTCCTAATACTCTCCCCCAACTAAGACAAATATTGTCCTCAATGTAGAAAGAGTATATGTTTATTAAAATAAAACTTCTCTAGAAAGCATAGAAAATGCATAAATTTAAATTTCTACACTACTGGATAGAAGTCACCGGGGTCGAAAGGCAGATCGCGGATGTCCATTGGTGAAGAAAGCTAATCCAATAGTTCTTTATGCTCCTCAGTGAGTGTCTTCCCTCTATGAATCACTTTGGATTAGCAACACAACCGCAGAAGCTCTCTCTTGAAATTCTTCTATTATGTCATGTATGAGAGAGGGTGTGTCAATCCAAAGCAGGTATCATTGTATTTCGACAAATTTGCACCAAATAGAACATCAAAATAAATTAATAAACATAAATCATGATTATAAAAACTCCATGTAAGTATTGCACCATCTTCTGTATGATGCATGACCACGGGGAAGAGGAGTGTGGGGTTTTGGGACAAAACAGGAGGAGAGCATGGTTCGGGCTTATTCAAGCTAAGATCTGAGCTCGCGTCCCTACTAGTCTCATCCTTATGTTCATCCAAATTTGTAAGCTCGTCATCCCCCTCTTTGCATACATCTTCTGTAAGGGAAGAAGAATTCCAATCAGATAATAAAACTTGTTTAGTGGTTGGATTACCTTCTTCCAAGCTGGAGGCCAAACTTACAAGACTCGCTAAGATTTCTCGAATATGCTGAACTCGAGTCTGCAAGCTTCGGTAAAAGTACCAGATTGAGCCGCATGTGTCTAGGTAAGCAATTGAAGCTCCTTGCTCAAGGGTTGCAATGGTGAGTCCATGCTTGGGTCACCTAGGTCAAGGCATACTTTGACGCTATCATGATATGATGTTAATGGCTCGTACCCTAGAGTTCCATCCAATGGTTGTGAAACATCCCCCATGGATTCCAGGTACTCTCAAGCATCTTCAGAGGCCTTTCAAGGAAAGCTCCATCTCCCACATCGCCATGTAGTCATGTATCTACTCCTACAGCTCAATGTAAAAGAATTGGAAGAGATCGGTTGTAGTAAAACCATGATGTGGACATCCGCTTAATAAATCCGTGAACATCCTCTAAGCTTGATATAAGGATTCACCGTCAATTTGAGTAAAGCCGACAATTTTTTGCTTCAGTGACATGTACTGTGCAAAGAAGGGGAATGTGCATTATACAGAAAATTTGTGCCGTTAAGCTCCATATTTTTTTGAATTTTTTAAAAAGTAAAAGAAAATAAAAATTGCAAAGGAATCAATAAGCATAAAATAAATAAAGACGAAATATTCAATAAGTGGACGATAAATAGTCAAAAATGACTCACACAAAATAGAAGGATGTATCATGCTAAAATTTCCAAAATCAATCAAAAATGTAATATGCAAAAATTGGTGTCACTGGCAATGAAGCTAAAAATTGTCTCGTCTCAATTTATGTTGAGCGCTACTCCCAAGTATAGGAGGTCGCCAAGTAATAAATTTCAGTGAGACTGGGTTGGATCGCAGGGACAAGTCATTTTGCAATCATGCGTTCAATCGATAAAGGAATGGTAATGGCAAAAGATTCAACCAACTACACCAACGGTGGTGAAAATATGTGAAAATGTGGTGTGAAACCATCTACCAAATCAACTTCTTCGTGTGATGATCAGATAGACAAATAGGCGAGGAGGCTTGTGTGGTGTGTGTGGGTCAATGTGGTTCTTAGGCATATGGGTTCAATTCAGATATAACTCAATTGTCTATTCGACTAAGGAATGAACAATAGGTGGATGTGGCATTTAATTAAACACTTGGTGTGCAATGAAAGTAGTGTATGGATTATTGAGATAATAGCATGAAAACAATAGTTGTTTTGTTGGATACAACGTAGTTGGATACAACGATCTTTGATTTCTTGTTTGATGATAACAAACCTGCATGAGTATTTTTTATAGATTTGTCAGGTGTTTCCATGTGAAAATAAACATGGAGAGCATATGGGCAAAAGTATGAATATGGTCAATGGCAAGCTTGTAATTTATGTGCAAGAAAAGGAGAGATGTCAAACTTGTGATTTATGGCACTTGACTTGGTCAACATCTTCTATAAATTCCATGGAGGGATAAGGAGATATGGTGTGAAAATTTGAAAGATTTAATTTGAATTCAAAAGAGTTCTAGTTATCCAAGGATTGCTCAAGTTCATCGTATCAAGAAGATAAAATTGTTTGGTCATCAATTTTGAAAGAATCCTTGTGGCTCTAGGATAGGTCAAAAGCAATTAATTTAAGATGAAAATTATCTATAAGATGAGAACAAAGGAGAATCAAATTTCATGTAAGGATGGGGAGATAATGAGGTCTAATTTGAATATTCAAATCAAATTCAAGGAGTTGTATTGGACATATGAGAATCAAAATCCAATCAATTTAAATTAGGGTGTCTATCTCTAGGATGAATTCAAAGGAGTTTTGATTGGATTAAAACTCTTGGACCAAAGCTACATAAAGGTCTCCTACCCCTCATAGGAAAACACCCAAGGGAAAGCATAAGCAAGGCCAGACCTAAGCATTATTACCCTTCATCTTGGCCGAGCAAATACTCCATGCTAGCTTCATGACTTCATCTCCTTCAAAGTAAAGAAGCCAAAGTTCAAGCATTTTCCACAGGCACACCCTCAAGGAAATCTTCATCTTTGCTGCAAGCTTTCTCTCGATCAAAGTCCAATGGATCAAGCTCCAATCATCTTTTAGCATCAAGCCATCTCCAAGCATCAAGCCATCTCTTGCATCAAAGTTACGACCAAGAACTTCATCAAGAACTTCATCAAACCAGTTACCTTGCCGCAAGCATATGAGTTCTCCTTCTAAGCTCTAAGACCAAGCTTCAAAGATCTTAGAATTATTCTCCCCAAGAGCATCCAAATCAGCCCTCTTTATTTTTTATTGAAGAGGAAGAGCTCACGATTCTAACAGATATTTTTTTTAGATTTTTCTGAGCTCGGGGATATTTACTACATTTTCTAGAAGACAAAGTATCTGATTTCTTTGCGCACAGCCCACATTCACGCACGCAGTGCCAGAGCCCCTCGTTGACCCATGCTACGACCAAGCCAAGTGGGTTGCTGACCTGCAGATTCATAGTGCCGAATTCCATTTCTTTACGTACAGACCTGTAATACCCCAAAGTATGAAATACTAGTACGTGTGTATAATATGAATTGGATGTATCTATGGAGTATAGATGTGTATACATATATGTTTATATGCTTATATATTTTTGTGTATACTTGGGTGTTCAATATTGTTGTGTGTGTATGGGTAGCTTGTGTGCATACTTGTATTGATATGGATGGTTATACTTGGATGGGTACATGTATAAATGTATATATGTATGACTTGGGTGTATGTATTATTCGTTGTCGTATTTTGTCTTTAATAGTTATTCTCTGGTGTTGTATGATTGGAGCATTACATGTACTTCCCAGTACGTGTGCAGTGGCCTGCTGATTTTATTGTATTCCATATCTCTTCTTCCTGAGTAATACTCGCTACTCTAGGAGAACCTTGGACGGATTCGTACTTTCCGGGTGTCCTGGGGAACGTGGCGTTACATTTGGCGGCACACGCAGGTCACAGCACTGTGACGTGTGTAAGGTAGTAATGTGATGTTACATTGGGGTAGATGTGTCCTAAGGTGGGTAGGAAACCGTAGAGTCTAGAAGTAGAAGTAGCCACCCTCAGCCTAGACCAAGCTTTAAGAAGTCCGAGGGCGGACTTTATTTTTAAGGTGGGTAGATTGTTATACCCCTAAGTGTAAAATACTAGTATGTGTGTATAATATGAATTGGATGTATCTATGAGTATGGATATGTGTATACGTATATGCTTATATGCATATATATTTTTGTGTATACTTGGGTGTTTAATATGGTTGTGTGTGTATGGCTAGTTTGTGTGCATACTTGTATTGATATGATGGTTATACTTGGATAAGTATATGTATCGATGTATGTATGACTAGGGGGTGTGCATTATTTGGTGTCGTATTTTGTCTTTAAGTGTTATTCTCTGGTGTTGTATGATTGGAACATTACCTGTACTTCCCAGCATGTACGCAGTGGCCGGTTGGTTTTATTGTAATCTGTTTCTCTTCTTCCTTTGTAACACTCGCTACTCTGGAAGAACCTGGGACAGATTCATACTTCTCGGGTATCTTAGGGAGCGAGATGTTACAAGGCCACTGTCAGATAGATTTGTGCAACCAACTTTGGAGGGCTATATCTTTTGATCCAGAGATCGGATTGAGACACCATTTGTGCCAGCATGAATATGGTGATGTGCTTATCGACATAGACTATCTAAACATCACAAACTAAGCACTCTAAAATTTTTATCCATATTATTATGTGTGATATTTTTGGTAAATCATTTTATTAGGTTTTAGTTTCGTTTTTGGGGTTCCTTTGGGGCTCTTGACTAGTTGGGGCTAGTCAAGAGTAAGTATTAGCTAGAATAGCTGTTAAGGCCAAAATTGGCGTCAATAGTATTTAGGCTGATGTGGACTCTCTTGAAGAAGTGGATCCTTATCAGCTAGTGGAGTGGGACCCTCGGTCGGTCGAACCAGGGTCGATGATGATGGGTGTTAGAATGCAGCGAGGAAGCTCGCTCGACCAGTGGCTGGATGCGATCGTCGTTCGACCCTCCGGTGAGGTCGATCCTCAAATGACTGTCGTTTGACCCTCTTATTAGGTCATGCCACGATCTTCTTGTACCACAAAGGAACGTCAGCGGGGTCAGATTTGGGTTCTGACCCAAATCTCCTCCAATGCTTAAGTTAGAATATGAACTTAAGGGATGGCTCGGGGCTGTCGAGATAGACCTGCGTAGGTTTGTCTCGAGTCAGTCACCTCAAGCTATTTGGAGAAAGAAATATAAAAGTGGTAGAATAATTCAGAGTAATAGGTCTTTCGTACCTTGGGAATCTAAACCTTTCTTACGTTATCTTTTCATATATTTATAGTTGAGAGTGTCTATTAATAATGCATAACAGCTTTTCTTTGATTGTGGTGAGATCTTCTCCGGGATTGTTGATAACGGCTGCCCATTTACTCGGTCTCCATTAACCACTCCAGTGTAACTTGCAAGGCTTGAACGGTCCAATGAGTAGTCTCATTGAATGAGTGATAACTCTCCTTCGCTGGCAGGCTCTTAAGTTATTAGGCCGAGGTTTAATTATTTAATTGGGCCCTATCACCTTGCCCTTGCTTCGTGGGCCATACCCATGTATTAACAATAACCCCCATCATTCGGGCTCAGGAAACAGTGTTGATTGAGACCAAGTGATGTGAATTCATATTAAATGGGCACGACAGTCGAAGTAGACCTACTTGATTTATGCCGCCAAAACCATTCCCTTCAATATTGATCCTCACCGTTTCCTGAGATCAGACTTTGACACGTGCCGCTCATCGAACGATTATCTTGGGTTCCCCATTATAAAAGGGGACAAGGAAAGATAAGAAGCCTTCCTGCTTTGTCCCAAAATTTTCAAAAGCTCGACTTTTCCTCTACCTTCTCTGCTATTCGTCTGATTTTGATAAGGTAGCTTCCTTTTCTCATCTAGGCTCTTCTTTAGATCTTATGGCTATGTGACAGCCTGTGAGGATCCAGGAGCCGTCTTATAAGGATATCATGCAGTGCCTTCGACCTTCTCACTATGTCGTGGTTCTTGGAAAAGGGAAAGGACTTCACATGGAGCCTAGAATTTCTGTTCTTCGACATGATCTGAATTCAACAGCTCCTCGAGAGATTCTGGAAGGTGCCAGAGCTCTCTTATGATTCGATTGCCAAGATCTGGACAGATTGCCTATATCCCCCTTATAGGGTTAGGGTTTTGAAATTCAATGAGAGAATTTGTTTTCCTCAGAGAGATGGGATTGGAGTGTTTCTGAAAATTTCCTCTTTGGCCTTCGTTTTCCTCTCCATCCCTATATAATGGAGATTTTAAATTTTCTGGAACTTTCCCTCTGTTAGCTTGTGCCTAATGCCATAAATACGACGTCTGGCCTAAGTCGGTCGGACGAAGTTATTAAAACAGTAGCAGAAAAATCGATTTAAAACATTTTAAGTTCAAGCCCTAAAAGGAACAAACCATAGCCAAGATCTCTACTATCCCGGGGTTGGATCTGACCAACCCCTAAGGATAGATTTATCTAACATATGCAATTTATAAACGCATGAATATTTAAACTGCATACCTTTCACTTTGTTTCCGCAAAATAGGTGGTGTCATTTTCAACAACATTTCTTTGGCCCTCGTGTCGCTTCTCCTAAGCCAAACCGCGTCCTGAGCCGCACCTCGTCCCCATCCGCATCGCTTCCCGAACCGAACTGCATCCCGAGGTGAGCAACGCCCTTGTCGTCGAGCCAACCACACGCCGAAGAAGATTTCACCTTGAGTGGATCATTCGTCAAGACTTCAGATCCGATCCGAGCTCATTCATAGCTTTGCTAGAGCCTGAACAGGAGCAATGAATAAATTTAAGGAGAAAGAGAATATTCAATTTCAGCTCAGATCCGAGCTTGCTCACGATTAATGGATCTACTCAGATCTGGAACTTGGGACGAGTTTCAAGGAGGTGGGCAGACCCCTATTTATATAGGCGACTGACCCCTCCCTTTCACTCCATATCCGATGTGGGACTAAAAGTTTTGGAGAAAAAATAAATTAAAGTTTGCCTTTCACAAAGGCCAAACTTTAGCGAATTTTTCTTCCCTCACTGTTGAGCTTCTCAAGTGATACAACCTATCAAATTGAAGAGGGTTGAACTGTGAACGCGTAGGAAGAAACGTCACGTCATTTCGAGTTCGTTTGACCCCTTAAACGAGTGTCCAAACATAGCCCAAAACTAGTTTTTCGCAAAAAAACTGCAGGCGTCACACAAAACTGGGGTTAAAAAACCCTAATGTGGCCTCCAGGTGGGTCGGGCGCTCGCCTAGCGGGCGTCCGAGGCGGGCGCCCGACCCACAATGCCAAATTTGTCTTTTTTCACTGTTTTGGCTCTATTTTGTGTGTTTGGTGTCCGTTTTTGACGTGGTTTTAACCTGCATTTAGAGCGGGATGATCCCGTCACCCAGGTAACCTTTTCCTCACATTTATTATATTAAATATGCACGTAAAAACATTTTACAACACAATTAATTCCTTTTGTATCATATGCAAAATTCCCACATCTTATATTAATATCCATTTGCATCAAATACAAATGAACTTTGGGCATACATCCCTCAACATCTCCCATTTGCACTCAAGATCATTTATCCTGAATGCAAAAGCTAATTGCAAATCTTTGTAGTTTTCTATCTCTTGCTTCAAATGCATATTCTCCCTAATTTCTACCTATTACTTGACGAAGGTTTCACTATATGTGAGACCCTACAGCTTGACCCTACTACAGGTGGGGTTCGAAACCCAGACGGCATAGACCACGATCAGCAGGCGTCGTCACTATTTTGGTATCATACTTATGTGGTTAACTCACTGACATGAATATTGTCGGGACCACCCTGACTGTGTCCATGATGAATACCGTAGTTATAGTCTTTTCGTTAAAACTATGTCGCTTAGTCAAGCCTAGGGTATGGTCAACGTCAACCCTACTATCTTGAGATTGGTTAGTCTCCATCGATCTTTAGTCAAATAATGTTGGACTTCTTCCAACATATCTGGCCAGAGTTTTCACTAAAGATCGAACTAACACTGCCACACTAACTCACATTGATCGGGAGAGACGAATCATATATTGGTCATTACTCTGCTCGCACACTTCAAATTTCACCTAACCAAAGACCTTTCATCGGGGCTTTCCTGAGGCTAGATCAGTGATCTAAGTGACACCATTCACGCATAGGTTCGTACAATGACCTCAAGTCAAAAGACTAACTTGCTTATCCTCACTAAGAGTTATCATTGATAGATTAGTCAATCATAACTATATGGTAACTCTTGTTGGGTTGGTCAGTGAACTCATTCTCCAATGAGATCATTGTCACCACTCTATGGTGAAGATAAAGACACAATGGACTATCCGATGTTTCGATATCCTTTTCTCGAAACATCTATGACCTTGAACAATTTCAGACCTACGCTACAATCGGTCAAATATTTCTCAATGATCGAGATCTCCATCTTGATATATATATATTTGACCTCACATTAAGTCTCAGGACTATACCTTAGTTCTAATGAAGACTACATTATTATTAACTTAGGTAAATTCTTACCAAACAACTTACTATTATTTTGAACAAGATGTTTGTACACATACATCGAGATAAATTTTTGCCTCGAGGACAAACCCATCTTGCTATATCTTTCATTTGCACTCAGGTCCATGTATCCAAGTATCTCATACCTCATTTACATATAAGGCTTTACAGACTTTATGTGACAGAGCCTTCGTGAGTGAATATGCTAAACCGTCTTTAGTTTTAGACTCAAGGAGTTTTCTATGTTCATTTAGACCACACATTTGAATCTCATCCAAATAATTTCATTGGTCTCTTGGAATCCATAATTAATGACTTGCCTAGATCTATCCAGCTCATCGTACCTTATGAGAATAATCCAAATAAGTTTACTGGTTATTTAGTCGGTTCATAATCATTTATGATAAAGTGTCAAACTCTTTGACCACTTGTCAAACCATATGTTCCGGCTCCTTGATGTCTCGCATGTTTTATATTCGCTCCCAATGACCTTGAAAACTCTCTGGCCGATTCATATAAGTTCGTTCTTCTAAATCATGTTTAGAAACCAGACTATACATGAATGCTCTAATTTTCATGCTCATCATGAGCATTTATATCGAGTTCGGTCCAAGTAGATCTGTACACATATATTGGCGGGACAGTTTCATCATAATCCGTTTATATGAGATAGGATGATAATCGTTCTCAACTAACATAAGTGGTACTTCACTATTTTCTTTCTGCACCAATCTTCTAAAATCGAAGATTCATTTGCAGCCAATAAGAAACACTTTCTTTGGGCACGTAAACTAAAGTCCATACTTTATTTATGTGAACAGACCCTTTTCGAATAGCATCAAGTTATTGATCAGAGTCTCTACTCCGATTGGCATTCTGGAGGTTGACTAAGTCATCATTAACTATGATGTTTCACTCGACTTATCATCTCACGAGACTCGAGTAACCCTGTGACAATTAATTTGAGGAATATTATATTTATCAGGTTCTAACATAACCTTATCAAGTACTTAGGCATTATTCTCTAGGTTTTAACCCAAAACAAGGACTGTAACTCAGAATCACTAGTCATGTATCGCACTAAGTCTAACAGAGTATGATTCATACTCTCAAATACATCGATGTGTTAAAAGTCTTGACCTGAGAGAAAATCTCATTTTCTTTTAATTACGCAAGAATTACATAGCTAAATATTTGACTCTTCGATCCGAACAAATCAGTTCAAATACTTCTATCATTGTGTTTTCTATTTTATCAGACTTGCGTTTCATCAAGAACACATGTCGTAATAAAATTAGAATACCTTATCTCGGCTTATTTAGACTTGGGTCTGGGTACATCTGTATATACGAGACTACGAGTTCACCAACTCCTTCTCCCACTGTCTTACAGATGGAACTTCAGCCATTATACCTTTGAGACAAGATTTACACGTGTCTTTTGACTCATAATACGAGAGGTCAGACCCCTCTTTATGTGACTTGTGAAGCTTAGTCTCTTCGGTACGGCCTAGTCTATTTTGCCAAATAAGATTTGATACTAACTTGCGTATTCATGTATTAACTCTTACTACAACATTGTTATACATTATAATCACATCAAAACATTTCTTCTAAAGTAATGTGACGACATTTGCCAAGTATGACATAGGCTCCATATGGCCTAAAGACAACTTTTGTTCATTAGCCAATATGTGAGACTATATTTGTATAACAATTATCCTGAAATTTTAGGCATCGAACATGTCGTTCTTTCAGTTCCTCCTACCATGCCTTGTCTTATGATAAAACAAATATTTTAGTACCTTCTCCTTTTTACATCATATTTAGACATTTCATATCCTAACATAAATATTAGCTGGGCAAGCATCACATGCATCCAAACACTTGAGCTTTGCAACCTTAAGGAGACTCAACAAGTTGCTTATCTTAAGGTTTAATTTGGATACATTGTCTTGCATCGCTCTTACACTCATCTTCGAGTCAAACGGTTTGATCGAAGTTTCAAGCCTTGTGGATTGTAACTGTTTTCTATACAACCTTGAGGAGACTAACAAGTCATATGGAGAAACTGCTTTGAACATCAGTATGTTTAAGCAGCCCGTGTCATATAGGCAAGTGTTAAGTAGCGTGCTTTTATTATGTTAGATTTTAGAGCTTAAGGAAATCTTTGTCCTTAACTCAGTACTAGGAAGGACATTTTAATATCAATGAGAATATAGTTTGGTTTATCAAATTTTCCTTAACTAATCATTTTGTCCAGTTGACTTATTTCTTTTAAGGATATTATAATTTTGGATTCCACCCGGTAAAACATAATATATCCATAGTTTAGCATTTGTTCATGATTTTTAAATATAGTTAAAATGGTTTTTATTCAACTATATCATCCCATTATTTCTGCGATCATCTTTAACCATATAGATGAACGAATATAGTTATTTAATGGGATATGGACCCAACCACCCGGAACTTCACAACCTTGAGGAGACTCAACAAGTTGATCGACTCTACAGATGGTAGATAATCTCATTATCAATCACATCACATGTGACTCCCTATTGGTTTTTACCCCTAGTCACTTTGATCTTGAGGAGACTCAATAAACCATAATGACTAGTCTAGTCGAACCCTTGTTTTTATGTCTAATATTAACTTACTCCGATACTCGAGGAGACTAGATGCAGCAGTTTGGGTTAATACCAGACTATATCTCATGTATGATGGAGTCGGTTTCTAAAAGAGACCATGTCACTGCTTGAGTAGACTCAATAGCTATGATAGGCGTCTTTTAGTCCCTTAATCCAAAAATAAGAAGGGCTACGTATAACCTTGAGGAAGATTTTTAACATAATTTACTATATATAATCGATGTTGTTACATAATCATAATTCTCATCCTTGCGGTCCAGCGGAACACGACCAGGGATTTGTCTAGGCCGGGATCACTATCCCAAGTCGAGCTAGGGTTATCCTCAACTCTAGTTAAAACACACTAGACCGTATCATGATCCATTGAAGGAAACTTATTATTCATATGTGTCCCGTTCGATTAGAAAAACTAGTTAATCCTATCAACTAGTTGAATCCTAAAATTCGAAATTATTAGGATTGGTTAATAACTTTTATTAATGTCATTATCAACTATAAGGATTTTATAGGTGCTATCCTAATCATGTATTAGGCATTTTAAAATTCAAGTTGCAACAATTTAAATCATAGCCTTTTGTTTGAAATTATTATTAGAACAATTAAAATAATAATTTAGATAGGGCTACCCAAAATAGGAATTTAATTTGTTGCAACAATTTTTAAATCATAGCATTCCAAAAATTATCTCATAATTTTTCTGGAAGTTTTTAATGGCTATCGTAATAGTCTTTATTGAATTATCACATAGTCAAAAATTAACTAATATAACCATTAAAAACATTAACTAAACAATTTAGCATGACATAACAATGTAATTAAAATTTATCTCATAAAATTTTCTTGCTAAACATGCAACTTAAATATTATCTCATAATTTTAAGTTACACCAAAATTATCACATACTTTTTTAAAGATTTAATTTTAAAATAAAATTAAATCTAATTATCAAAAACAATTTTCGAAAATAAAAACGTTGCTTTAAAAACGACATTCTTAAAGTTCAAATCAACACCTCTTTCTCATGGAGAAAACATATTGTATCACATACATTTTATAAATTGCAAATATATAGATCAATGTAGACCATAGCTCTGATACCACAATAGGGTTTTCTTGGTCCTTAGGGCCATAAATACGACATCCGGCTTAAGTTGGTCGGACGAAGTTATCAAAACAGCAGCGAAAAAATCGACTTAAAACATTTTAAGTTCAAGCCCTAATGGGAACAAACCCTAGCCAAGATCACTACTACCCTGGGGTTGGGTCCGACAAACCCTTAAGGATAGATCTATCTAACATATGCAATTTATAAATGCATGAATATTTAAACTACACACCTTTCACTTTGTTTTCGCAGAATACGAAGCGTAGTTTTCAGCAACATTTTTTCGGCCACCGCGTCGCTTCTCCCAAGCCGAACCGCGTCCCGAGCTGCACCTCGTCCCAAGCCGCACCGCTTCCCGAACTGCACCGCATCCCGAGGCGAGCAACACCCTTGTCGCCAAGCCAACCACACGCCGAATAAGATTTCACCTTGAGTAGATCCTTCGTCAAGACTTCAGATTCGATCCGAGCTCCTTGGTAGCTTTGTTAGAGTCCGAACAGGAGCAAGGAAGAAATTTAGGGAGAAAGAGAATATTTAATAAAAACTCAGATCCAGGCTTGCTCATGTTTAATGTAGCTACTCAAATCTGAAGCTTGGGACGAGTTTCAAGGAGGTGGGTAGACCCCTATTTATATAGGCCGCTGACCCCTACCCTTCATTCCATATTCGATGTAGGACTAAAAGTTTTGGAGAAAAAATTAATTAACGTTTGCCTTTCACAAAAGCCAAACTTTATCGAATTTTTTTCCCTTCACCGTTGAGCTTCACAAGTGATGCAACCTATCAAATCGAAGAGGGTTGAATGATAAATGCGCAGGAAGAAACGTCACGTCATTCCGAGTTCGTTTGACCCCTCAAACGAGTGTCCAAACATAGCCCAAAACTAGTTTTTCGCAAAAACTGCAGCCTTCGCACAAAACTAGATTTAAAAAAACCTTACTGTGGCCTCCAGGCAGGTCGGGCGCCTACCTAGCGGGCGCCCGACCCGCAATGCCAAATTTGGATTTTTCACTGTTTTGGCTCTATTTTGTGCGTTTGGTGTCCGTTTTTGACGCGGTTTGAACATGTATTTATAGCAGGATGATCCCGTCATCCATGTAACCTTTTTCTTGCATTTATTATATTAAATATGCACGTAAAATATTTTACAACACATTTAATTCCTTTTGCATCATATGCAAAATTCCCACATCTTATTTTAATATCAATTTGCATCAAATACAAATGTACTTAGGGCATACATCCCTCAATAGTAAGGTGTGGTACGACATTGTGGCTCGCACAAAAAGGAAGCTTATCTACGATCTCCCTATCTCCGACCCTACTCAGGAGGACACTTTTGTATTCATTTTCCTCCCAAACATGGGGTCGATCCTCACTAGTTGGTGTACCCTTAGCTCTGATATTTTCAAAGAATTTGGGCTATTACCTGGTGAGACCAAAATTATTTTGAGCAGACCGTGGAAAGAGATGTCAACCTCTATTTGTTGCACAACCATCAGATGAAGATCGTTTTTGTGGAGTCAGGGTAGTACACATTTCTTCTGTGCTCTCAATACGACCACTCACGGTAATTATATTCTTCATTTGCAAATATGGCTAGAGGAGCTCACAGAAGTTTGGACATCCTCTCAAGCTTCGTCGAGGGAGATTTTGAGTCGGACCGTCACTCGTACAATCCTGTTCCCTGCTCTAATTACCGCCTCTGCCGCTCCTGTAATAGAAGTTGGGGAACATGTCACGATTCCAGGGTCTACCGTGCCCATAATCAAGAACATGAGTCTTCCCTCGTGCAAATGGGAAAACCTTGAAAATAAGAGGAGGGTCGTGGAGCCGACTTAACCCCTCTCGCTTATGGCAAAAGGTAGTGGCTTTTTTGTCCCAAGCTTTTATGGGTCAGATGGTGGCTCCCACTAAGCCTCAGGGAAGAGTCAAGCCACCCGTGAGTCACCCCTAGGACAAATGGCCGTGGGATAGTATCAACCCTCCGACTCCCTTGGTTGGTCCTATCCCTTCGGAGTTCGATCAAGTTCTGATGTTGAATCAACACCCGACTACCTCTTCGGGGGATGTTCGAAGCGAACCTCATCAGCCTCAATTTATCGTTGGAAAGGAGGAGTAGTCCCTCTTGGATTTTGGGTCGAAAACTCAACTGGTGGAAAATTCAATTCTGCCCCACGATCGCGAGTTCCTTCGGGGATTGGACGTTGAGAGGATAGCCAACTTCTTTGTGGGTTGTGGCTATCAGGTTAGTTTTTCGCACCTTTACCCTTAACTTAATCTACCGACCTAGCTAATTGACGTCTCTCACATATGTCAATCTTTGGCGTAGGCTTGCGGTGTCGTATCATCGACATGGTCGACGGATATCATCAAGTGGAAGTTACTGACCGAAAAGCTTCCGAGCTAGAGGCCCCGATGAAGAAGATGTAGGAGAACTTGGGAAGAGCACTTACAGCCAAAGCTGAAGCCGAGTGGGTAGCCGCAGAGGCCAAGGAGACCTTCGCATCCGTGTCTTCTGTCAGGCAAGCAGCTGAGGCTCAATGTGAGAAGGGAAGATCCCTTCTCCAGGCTGACTTAGAAGCATCGACTAAAGAGAAAATCGAGCTTCAAGTAGAAGTCGCTGATTTGGAAATATCAGCAGCTTCAGCTGAGGCTTTCAAGACTGAGCTTACAACAAATTTCACTGTGTCGATGCAAGCGATGCAGAACATTTTTGCGCCGGGGAGTTACCCTTCCTCTTAAAGTATTAGTCTTTTTGTTACTGTTTTCTGTAAAACTCTTCAAAGTAGTCAACATGTAACTTTTCGACTATTAAAATAGATAAAGATATTTTTTTGAATTTCTTATCCTCATTTATGTACATTCATGTACGTATATAGCCCCTCAACGACTCGAGGTTTATCTTCAAAATCAACTGAACTTGGTTCATTGGTGTATCAGGCATTTTTGCCTTGTAGAGATGATCCTAAGGTCACGGACCATGTGGTGTGGGTCATTCGGTTGCAAGGGGCATGGCCTCTTCGGCTTATGATCGATGATGAAGGTTGTACGGCTGTGAGGGGAATGGCCACTTCTGCTTACGGCCAACAACAATCGTGGGTCGTTCCATGGCAAGGGGTTAACCCCTTGGCTTACGGCTGACGATAATAGTCATTCGGCTGCGAAGGGCATGGCCCCTTCGGTTTATGGCCAATGACAATCATGGTTGTTAAGTAGCAAGGGGTCGGCCCATTGGCTTGCGGCTGACGACAAAGGTCATTCAGTTGCGAGAGCATGGCCCCTTTGGCTTATGGCCGACGATAAGGGTCATTCGATTGTGAGTGGCATGGCCTCTTCAGCTTATGGCCAACGACGAGGGTTGTACAGTTGCGAGGGGCATGGCCCTTTCCGATTATGGCCGACGTCAAGGGGTGTTTGGTTGCGAGGGGCATGGCCCCTTCGGCTTATGGCTGACAACGATCGTGGGTTGTTAAGTGGTAAGGGGTTGGCCCCTTGCTTACGACTGATGATGAGGGTCATTTGGCTATGAGGGGCATGGCCCCTTTGACTTATAGATGACGACGAGAGTCGTTCGGTTGCGAGGGGCATGGCCTCTTCAGCTTATGGCCAACAATAATTCGTGGGTTGTTAAGTGGCAAGGGGTTGGCCCCTTGGCTTACGGCTAACAATAAAGGTCATTCAGTTGCGAGGGGTATGGCCCATTCAGCATATGGTTGACAATGAGGTTCGTTTGGTTGTGAGGGGCATGGCCTCTTCGGCTTATGGCCGACGATGATTGTGGGTCGTTTAGTGGCAAGCGGTTGGCCCCTTGGTTTAAAGCTGACGAAATGGGTCATTCGGTTGTGAGGGGAGTGGCCCCTTCGACTTATAGCCGACAATGAGGGTCATTCGGTTGCAAGGGACATGGCCCCTTCGGCTTATGGTCACCGACGATCGTGGGTTGTTCAGTGGCAATGGGTTGGCCCTTTGACTTATGGTTGACGATGATAATGGGCCTGTTCAGACAAAAGATAGTCAACTTCATATTCATGTACGTATTCATTGGCTCAAAAAATACAAAGACAAATTATGACTAATACAATTTGTTATTTCTTTTGCCAGTACGATCATTGATAATACTTTCGCAAATGCTCAGCATTCCAAGGATAAGGTAGCTCCCTATCCTCCATCGTGGAGAGTCGATAGGTGGCTGAGCCAAGGACATCTGTAACGACCCACTCTCAGGGAGCCATTACTTATTTGATTACATTTGCAGGTCTGTAGATCACCAGTGAAAACAATATAGCCACGATGCAGAGATGTACAATAATACTCAAACCGGCATACCATATTATAGTCCATAATTGAAATACAACACACAATAGCACTCTCACGCTAAGTACATGAAAAGTAAAGCGGATAGGAATACATATAAAGTACATCACACATACACTCCACATCTAAAAGTCACAGTCTCTGGATAAAACTATGGCTCTGCGAATTCAGAAGCACCTACGTCAACCTATGCAACGTCTGCGGTGCCACGAAAATGGAACCGTAGGTAAGTCACAATAATTCTAGCATTAGAAATAAAAGCAATGAAAACGTATGGAGTAGGCTATGGTAAACAATTAAAGATGATCATGCAAGTGCAACAAATAAGGTAAGAGTAGACATGCATGCAAGTGCGATAAGCGAAGTAAATGGTGACTGTACAAGTGCAAAGTAAAGTAAATGCAGTTATGCATACACGAGCGATAAGTAAAGTATAGGTGGATGCACAAGTGTGGTAAGTAACGTGCATGTAATGCATAAGGTAAAGGTGACTGTACAGGTGCAAAAAGTAACGTACAAGGGCAACAACTGCGGCATGGCATATGTGATATAGTAGTAACAACATTTTAACTAGCATGCAGTGTGGTAACAGTAGTAAGACAAGCAGGGAGATGCAGTTGCAATAAAAGGTCAAGTAAGCAGTAGTAAGGCTAAAAACTACGTGACTTATATAGGAAAGTATAATGTGCAACCATTAAGCCCATCTCTTGCCACGGGGGTGCTCACCCGGGTGGATCTCATTTCACTTTAGGTGGTACATTTTATTTTAGAAGGTCAGTACGGTACAGTGCAATTTGTAGATGGCTTGCGGTTGCTCCCAAACTTTCTCAAATATACGTTACCCCAAAATCCAGTGCAGTGCCAATTACTTTCAAGCATTCAATTTCAATAGGATGTTTCAGCAGTATGATGTCAACACAGTATATTATTCAATCATTATGTTTCAATACGATATGTCTGTCAGTTGTTCCAACACGCCACTTTATGTTACATCTTCAATGGCAAACAATGACTAGTATATGATATGCATCAGGTGAGGTGAATGTTGAAGCATGAGCAATCGTGCAACAAGTGTATCAATATTTCATGCATAGTTTTCAAGTAACCAGCATCAGAACATGGTAAATGAGTTATCATGGTGATGAAAAAGGTTGAAGTAACTTATTTAAACGTATTTATAATCAATGGTTACAAAATGATAATTGGGATTTTAACATTGATCCATGCATACACGGCCAGTCAGGTTTGGCCAAGCAGGTCACTATCCTCGCAAGCAAGGTGATCCAAACTTTGGCGCAAACGATCCTAGACACCTGGTGATACTAATGTTAATAATGCCAATTGTCACATCTGTTTAATTGATTAACAAACGGTAGGGTGTTCCCTATTTACTATGATAGTTAGACCAGGACTACTGGTTGACTTTCTTATTGAAAACTAGAAAGTTAGGAACACATTTCAAAGAAGACTGGCCAAAGCAAAGTGGACGTTAAAGGATTTGAGGATAAAGACAAGTCCAATGAATATGATGTTGATCCTTGCTTTAAGCATATGGTATTTCCAATAGTACATAATTTACCCAAATAGATGGTCGCATGCTACAATGACCAAAGTTAAAAGCTGACAATTTCGTTTGCTTAAGTCCATAGTCATTCTATGATTGATTAGTTCTCTAGTTAATTAGGTCTCTAATCATTGGTTCAGGTCAATAGCCGTTCTGAGACTATATATGAGGTCCTAAGTTCATACGAGTACACTATGTAAATTTCTAAAGTTAGAATTCATTGTGACTTATTGTTTGAGGATTGTCGTAGTATGTTGAGACTGGAGCTAGTGCTTCGGATCGTCCTTGTGCACGAGAATAGGTACATGCAATCACAAGAAATAATCGGTTAAAGACCACACTATTTTCTATCTATTTTTCTTAACGTTTTCGTATTTTTATAATCGCTTAAAACAAGTCAAAACACTCGCTAACAATTTTTAGATAGGTTAGATGTGGTAAAATAATTTTACATAGGAAGACAATATTTTTCTAAAGCTCATTGGTATTTTTAGTAATGTTTGAAAGCTTAGAATCAATTAAAAACTAATTTTATAAATTAAAAATTAGATATCGTAATTGTTTGAAGATTTATTCAGGGCAAACCGTACGTCTAATTTCTTCTAACAAGGGGTCAAAGTGACCGTCTCGTAACTACGACATATATTTTTCACGTAAGTCAGTTTACGTGAAAATCATGTGTTATGAATTTTAAATTGAAAGTAGCATTATTGGGTTTTATCTTTGAAAAATCATTGTGGGAGATGTACTTGCCTTTTGGCGATGAAACTAGCGCCAATGAGTCCGTTTTATCGTTTCGGATTTTCTGGGCCTTATCTTGTATTTTTCTGGTTCCTATATTATTTACTATGAATTTTAAAACATTAAAACCATTTAATAAATACGTATATACTAATTATTATACAAAGTATATACGTTTATACCCCACTTTATACCTCTCCCTCTACCTCACTTCTTACGTGCATGCAACGGGGGGGGGGGCTGAGCGTGGCCTCGTCGACGGAAGCAACGGAGTCTCGGCGGCGACGATCGATGGAGCAGGCGGGGTCGACGGCGACAGAGGCGAGCGGCAGCGAGGGCGAGTGGAGGTGAGTGGAAGAGGCTGGGGTCTTTGCATCTTTGTTGATGGTGATAGAGCTTTGTGGCGGGTCAGCGTTTGGAGGCGGGAGGCGACGGTGAGGGTGGATGATGGCAGCGATGTCGAGGCGATGGAGGCAATGGAGGAGCGATGGTTGCAGTTTGGTGGTAGAGCGAGTGAATGCAGCAGTAGGGGCGTGGGGTTGTTGTCGACGTTTACTCATCGGAGGAGGGCGAACGGAGCAACTTGGCGAGCTACGCTGGGGTGCTGTTGCGGCAGAGAGTCGTGCATGCGGTGTCGTGGGCCTTCGGTATCAGAGGGGAGGCCGTTGAGCTCGTGGAGGAGATTTGCAGAGAAGACGATCAGAGGTGGTGGAGCTTGGCGAGGTGGAGGGGGAGGTTGTCTACGTCGAAGTGAGGCGGAGGAGCGAGGGCAGCGGGCTCAGCTGAGCTTCGAGCTGGAGGGGCTCTCGTGCTGGCTCAGGCGAAGGGTGTGGGGTCGTCGCGAGGCCACGGAGGAGTGTGGCAGTGCTCACCAATCGGTGGTGGGGCGTGCTGACTTCGAATGGCAAAGGGGAGGGGAGAGAGGCTATCGGGCTCCCCGGCGGTCGTAGACGGTGGTGGAGAGGCATGGGTTCGAGAAGAGGGAGCTTGGGTTTCGACGTAAGCAGCTGAGGGAGATAGGGAGAGTTTGAGAGTTAATTTATAGATAACAAATATAATTAAATAATACTTAGGGTATTAATTACATTAGGTGACGTATTTGACTAAATGTGGAATTTTGCAATGTTATTTAATGAAATTAGGTTTAACCTTTATGACGTAAGCTTGGAATTTTTTTAACGTGTCACCTCCCACATTTTAGTTATGATTAGGGTAATTGGGTTAAGATAATTGAGGTAATTAGTAATTAAGTCAAAATAATTAACAATGTAATTAGTAAAACTTAAAACCAAAATTACGATTTTGCCCCTGAGATTAAACGTGTCCGAAAAATTACGAAAACATAGCTACGAGGATCACAAATACGAAGTCCATTTTCAGATTTGATCGAAAAAAAATACAAAAAATTCATTTACTTATTTTTGAAATCATTTGAAAACATTTTGTTACGGAAATACGTGCATTATGAAAACATGTCGTTACAACATCAATCACTTTGTAGAGACCCACCCACTTTACGGTGATCTTTCCTCGTTTAATGATCTCGGGGTAGGGGTGGGGAAATAGCCTTTTGCAACACAAGATCGCCTATGCAGACGTTGCGCTCTCGAACTTTTGAGTTGAAGTAGCGGGCCATACATCCCTTCTGCTCAACAAGGCTGGTCAGAGCATGTTCACGAACCTCGTCGAGCAATTACAAGTTGAGCTCGAGTCCTTCCGAGTTTCTTTCTTCATCGAAGTATCGAAGACGAAGAGGTTTCTCATTGACTTCAACTGGAACGATTGCTTCATAGCCATAGGTAAACATGAAAGGGGTCTCCCCTGTCGAGGCTTTGTGGGTTGTTTTGTCAACCATATGATGCTAGGGAGCTCCTCTGGCCACGTTCCCTTGGCCTCTCCCACTCTCTTCCATAAGTGCTTGAGGATGCACTTGTTAGGTGTCTCCGCTTGACCATTGGACTGGGGATGAGCCACAGAAGTGAAGTGAAACTTGATCTTTACCTCGGAACAGAAATCATTGAAACCGGCATTGTCAAATTTCATCCTATTATCTATTACGATGGATTAAGGGATGCCGAATCGACATACAATCGATTTCCACACGAAGCTCCTGACTTCCTTCCAAGTGATGCGAGCCAGTGGCTCTAGCTCGATCCACTTGGTGATGTAGTCGATCATTACAATCAAAAATTTCTGTTGCCCACTCGATGGCCGGAACGAACCAAGGATATCCAACCAACACTTTGCAAATGGAATGAGACTAATGATGGGGAGTAGATCCGTCGAAGAGGCTGAGCTATGCTTTGTGAACTTCTGGCAAATAGGGCACTTTCGCACATACTCGATCGCCTCCTTGAACATGGATGGCCAGAAGTAACCTTGTCTCAAGGCTTTTAAGGCTAACTCCTTTCCCCCCACAATGATTTCTACAGTCTCCTTTATGAATTTCCTGAAGCACATAAAGCGCTTCCTGTGGAGCAAGCATTTGAGGTAAGAAAATGCATCATATCTAGTCCATCGTCGCTTGTACACCAAATCATCGAGCAAAACTAACTGGTATGCTCCTCGTTCTAGATTTCGTGTCTCTGCAGGGTTGGTTGGGTTTTTCCCAGTATTGAGATACTTAATAATGGGATCCATCCAAGTGACTCCTTGGTCGAGGCTTAGCAGTTCCTCTTCGGGTATACTC